>JAVQJF010080522.1:0-65000 GCA_036023855.1 Gadopsis marmoratus | reverse complement strand
GGCTGCACATGTCAGTTCAATGGATGGTTCCCAGCTCTCATCTGCAACCTCGCAAAATATCTCAGTTACGAGTGCCGCCATCTTGCGCTGGTGACGCCATGTTGCGCCTGAGTCTTCAACAAATATCAGTGTGATAAGAACTACCTACAATGACAGGAACCATCGTTGGGAACATTTTATTTGACTTGTGTACTTTGCCATGTCAGTTTCTGTACAGTCTGTGGTCCAAACTGAGAACTTAGATCTGTGCGGAAATCTCTTCTGTCAGTTCTAACCATCTGGGTAAAAGAAAATGTTATCTTTGAACAAGTCCTTTACTTTGCTCTGACCTTTTCTGGACTGGAGGAGAATTCTTGTTTTACTTCAAAATGAGTGCCAAGATTTTTAAGGAGCCTGCAATAACAAGGTTACCTACAGCTGAAGTCAGTATGTAATGAAGCATAGACTAAGCCTTCTAAATTTGCGTGGCCTTCCTGACCGGTGCCAATACTAATGTCAGTTTGTCAGTACACTGTGTAAAATGCTATGACAACCTTTTTTAACCCTCCTCCCATATGTAAAATTTATTCTTTTCAATCAAGACCTTCGAGCAACCAAAAGGGCCCAGCCTAAGGATCTCAGACTGCTCTCTGGCTCGCACAGGACTTCAAGGATTGTGATATAGCCACGGGACATAGCCAGCTGAGGCATGAAAGTAGAATCTTAAAAAATCAATTCTGAAACTCACAGGTAGCTGCAGCAGAGATCATTTCTCCTTCAAGCATTGCTGCAGCATTTTGGAGGAGTTGTAAGCGCGAGAAGAAACACTTTTCAGAAACTGCAGAGAGAAACAGGGAGTCACAGTAATCCAAATGAGAGAAAAAAAATGTATGGAGGACTTTCTCCAGGTGTCCCTGGGATAAAAAGGCCTCCGTTTAGATACAATTCTACTGTCGGCAGGTGGTTCGTTTGGATGTGCAGGTCAGCCAGGTAGATAAGATGCAGCTTTAGGCTCCTGTCACCATGGAGCGGTTGGGAAATCACCAAGGCCAGATACATAGAAAAAGGTAAATGAGCCAAATTTTTGACACCTCGCATTTGATGTGTAGCAGCACTTTTCTTGTGATTTGAAGGTGGCAAAACCAGAATGATGCTGGGTTTCCTCTCTCCCTTGAGAATCTGTACAATCTTAGACGAGTCTTACAGCTATGGAGAAAGGTCAAAGGCGACGGAAACGCTGAGGCCATACAGAGAAAGGAAATCAAACATTGTCACTATTCGCTGAATAATGTGATAACGTCCAATGTTGCCACAGCAAGTGCTCCAAAATCTGCTCCCAGTTATAACAGGTTAATGACATTTAACATAAAGACATTTAGAAGCTGCACACTAATTAATTACCTAACTGATTTTATACACACACACACATATATTTATATGACAAAAACAGAATTGTGAGTTGTCTGTTAGAAATGCATATACTGTATGCAGATAAGTAAAAACCTAAAATAAAATAGAAAAAAGATAAATAATAAATAAATGTAGACTTGCAGTTAAAAAAAACACAAAAACATAAGGGAAAACTCTTTAAACACGGCAACATTTTTTAAAAAATTTTAATGCGTGTGTGTGTGCAGTATATGTGTGGGTGTATTATATATATATATATATATACGTGCGTGTATTAAGTTGTGCCTATCGTCAGCAGGTGTGAGTTGTCTGACAATCATTATCGTTACCAGATAATTGTCTAGGACGTCTAATCATCTCAGGCCTGGTCTCTTCACTGTGTAGCCGAGGACCAATCCGAATATCACCGTCTTAAATGAGACTTCCTTGAAAAGTAATGCATTAGTTTCACTCCCACCAGCTCTGGCACGTTGAAAGTGTCCCGTAAATGCAAAATTGAATCAGCTGGGAACCCTGGGATGACATTTGCTGTAGCTGTAATACAATACAATAAATGACATTTCTGCTGCTGCTGTTTCACAGCACTGTAGCAGCCTTTACAGTAGATGCTGTCTGACAGTTGGTGGTCAGTATTTTAAGTCTTGGCCAGCTGAGTCAGCAGGATGTTCTCATAGCCTGCAGAGAAGAAAGTTGGAGGAAAGACTTGACTGACATGACACTGCTTCCCCATAACACCAGCTATGCTCAAATAAAGCTACCAACACCATGGACCAATGTCTTGATCTATGCAAAAGCTTAAGTATTCACAATATGTAATGCACGATAAATATTGCTCAGTCAGCGGTCCATGATGTAAGCTAGTGCATGTGTTTCTGGGCAGGTTATCTAGGTGGAGCCCTAAAATGGAACACACATCCAACCAGGACCTACTGTCTAGTGCCAGCTGAGATTAAACGGCAATTATATATAACATTTCCACAAAGTGACAGCAGATGAAGTAAAATGTGTTCCATCTGGGACTACTGGTGTGGAGCTCTCGGAAACAAACAAATTCACTAAAGCCGCATTTGCACAGGACTAGTATAACCAGGGGCCCTTAAGATCACAGACGACCTCTGCGATTATTAAAAGTAACCAGAGGTCCCCAGGTTATACTAGTCCTGCGCGAAGAGACGCTGTGATTCTTCAAAGCTGCACTGAGCAGCATTATCTCCAGCAGGCTGTTCCCCTTTAGCTCTACAGAGTGTTGTAGTGTCTTTAAGATCATTGTTTTGGTTTTACAACCCGCCACTTTACTGTCTTGCTTTAATCTCACCGGCAGCTAACATTTTCAGCAAACCACCTACCCAGCACCTGTGGTAGCAGACAGAGCTTACACAGTGGAGCATCTTGCAGGAAACAGGGCTAAAAGTGAGGGGTATTCTTCGGGTGGTAAGACACAGGACACTAAGTCAGTGCTAATAACGCTAACTGCTAACTGTTGGCTGATACAATCCTCACGTCACCTTTAAAAAGTGATAACATGTCAATCTTATTAACAGCCTGTTAGTGCAGGTTTAGATATTCTTACGTGAGAGCAAAGGAATATTAATTAGACTACGGATTGTGATTGGTTCATTGACAGACGCCGGGTGTGAAGTCTACCAGAATCATTAGCGTGACTGACTCCTTCCCTTCTAACAGACAGCCAACCATGACAAGACATTTGCCTGCAGCTCTGCCAATCAATGAAAACCAAATACCACTCGTACGTACATGACCAGAAGAATACCAACATCCAGAACTGAAACCAAACACATGGGAGTATTCCTCACAGAGATGACTTTGCCATGAGGGGGGGATTTGTGGTTGAAAGTGAAACTTCATAGGATCAATAATGTCGGGAACTGTCAATAAGGACTTGCTTACATGTATTGATATGCTGACAAGCCAAAGAATGGCTTGTTTGTCCAAAGGCTTACTACAAATCAATACACTTGTCTAAGTTCAGTGACATTACGTTGCCCGGTACGGTGGCCCTGAAGGTCAAAATGCAAGGACAATTCAGGGAGGACACGTCTTGTTTGTGACTGGACCGAACCCGTGTCAGTTCAGATTTCATTCAATGCGGATCAACCGGAGAAACGTCACAGGAACAAGCTGCAGTGTTGTGTTCTGGCCCGTCTCAGCTCGACTCGAGCTTGTTAAAACTAAACATCACAAACAAAGCATTACTTATTTACATTTATTAATCAGAGCGTTCACAATAATCACCCAAAATCAGTGGGGGGAGGCGCTGAGAAACAGCTGTTTACGGTTTGCAGCTTTCTCTCTCTCTCTCTCTCTCTCGCTGACTGTCCCTTCACTTCCCCGTCGTTTACCTTCTGTCAGGATTTCGGCTACAATTTCGGGAAATAGAATTAGGGCTGAAAGTTTTATTTACAATAAAAGAGCCAAGTGATATCTTCCACTACAACTACTGGAAATGCACCGGTGTGCTGCGTTCTGAAACTTGCCAGTTTACGGCGTATCGTTTCCATAGCAACGTCTCTCTGTACTTCCGTACAACCTTTTTCAGGCATTTTTGTAGCTGGACAAAATTTGTAGCGTCTTAGAAAATGGATGATAGTGGTAGTGAATTACTTGCTGCAGTTGTATTTCTAGTATTGATAAACGGCAAAAACATAAAAAGCGAGAGGCCCGAGATGACCAGCTGACTTCGCTACAAGCTGATTGGCTGATGAAACAGGTGACGCACCTTATGTTTTAAAACCAGCCGCTGGCGACTTATAATAATATTTGGACCGTTCGGTCGTTTAATGGTCAATCGTGATACACATATGCAGAGAACAGCTCAAACACACACATACACGTTGAAACGTCTCCTCTGCTTTTGACCCATCCGGCCATCCTTCTTCCGAGGGGAGCTGGAGCAGCGGTCAGCCTTCTGTGGTGACCGGGGACCAACCCCAGTGCACATCCCTGTCCTGTCTTGGTCAGGGACAGGTCAGGATAGACGCACAACTGGGGGCAGCTTTAGGGTTCAGTGTCTTGCCCAGGGACACTCCGACATGTGGACAGGATGCTGGAATCAGAACACTGACCTAAGGTGCCAAACTCCAAAGTCAACAGCTGTAATTCTGGAACCACAGCTGACTGACTATGGCCGGGAGCTGGAATCGAACAGCCAACCATAGGGTTGAAGTCCACAGTTGCTATGTTTTGACCTTCAGGGCCACCGTACACCGGCCATCACAGGGCTTAGTGATGTGATGCTGCACAGCCACATATCTACATGTATTTCCCCTCTGGCATTGGCTGTTGGGGATATGACCACCTGTATATTTAGGACAGATTCATTCACAGCCGGCAAATTAAATCAATCAATCCGTTGACTAATCTGACATAAACCTGCTCTGGGAGCCACATAATCTCTGATGGAAGCCCCTAACCTGTATATTGTTACAGAATCTTAGTGTACCGTTCCTGATGTTGTCTGAACCCCCTGGATTCATTTCTCCATGCAGCCTTTTAGCTTCAGGTTTTGCTAACAGAAATCAGAAATCTAAAAGGAATACTGATTGGGGCATTTGTTTCTGCACAGCAAGTGATGTTAGAGGTTAAGAGGTTTTTCTAAGAATCTTTTATAAGAGCGTTTCTACAAAGTCTTTACACACATTTCCTAAAGGAGCACTTACAGTAAGAGAGCGTGCTCAAACATGACCTTAAGAGCTTCTTTACATCATGGTGCTGATGAGAAAACTGAATACACTCTGAAGCAACTTGGCACACTTGTCTTTAAGCCAAGAACAGATGTTGTAAACAACATAAAAGAGACACCTTCACTGAGTGTCATTTTCATGATTCTTCGAGAGTTTTCCGCTCACTGGATTTCACGACACTTTACCAGGTGAAACATTTGTTTTTAGCATGTGAAGTTGGTGATGACAGCAGAAATATGGACGAGAAAGAGAAAAGCATGACATGCATCAAAGGTCCGGAGATAAAATTTGACTTTCAGTGCCTCTTAACCACTTGGTCAATAAGTTAGAGGAAGTAAACTCTGATCTATTAAGCTGCAGCTGGAAGTAAACCTTTACTGTATTGTGTAAATTAAACATCAAATTTCTGAATTGTGGATGTCATCATCTCTGCATTAGATGAACATATAAGCAAAGGACAAAATGTAGAGAGAGCGAAAGGACGAGAACAGATTAGAGGAGAATAATTGACTGTGTCAGGCTGTAGGTAAAGATTCTTTATGATGATGCTAAAATCAAAGAGAAAGAAATCAAAACATCAAAACCTGGAAGATGCAATTCACTTGTTTCATCACTCACTTCACATTAAAGGTAACTGAACAGAGTGATCGTGACAAAAGAACAAACTCAAAAATTGAGTTAAAAGTTTAGTTCACTGTCCCTCCGGCAGTTTCCCTCAGTAAAAAGTGAGATGTTCCAATGAATCCTGTCTGATAAGACATAAACCGACTAAACCAAACGGCATTTCGGTTCACTGCAATAGCCTGACGCTGTTTTCCTGTTCAGATTAACATTCATAACTGTGTGGAAAAAGCTCACGTCTGTTCGCGTTTGAGTTTTTACATTTAATGTAATGTCATGAAATAGACTTGGTGGAGATAATTTTTCAGTACTGTAATTATGGTTTTGGATCTGACTAAATGTATATTAATAAAACATTAAATTGAATGTCAATTGGGTGCGTTTGAGGCTCTCTTTGGGCTATTCTGTATGGTTGCACGCATATTTGAGAGCATCTTAACTTAGAAGGATTTTTGGGAAATCCACCAAATATATATTACAAAATGTATATTTCCAAGATACATTCTCTCAGATCATTTGCACTTTTAATCCACATAAATTACTTAAACAAGATTCACCACGGATGCTGCTTTTAAGATTTTTGAAATGTTTGAGGAAAAACCGGCCACTTTTGGGAAGAGGAATAAATAACGCGAGTACAGTGTGTGTTTATTCTGCTAGAGCCAATCATAAAAAAACCCTTTCAGTATACCTGATGTCTTCCTATGTGTTGAAATGTGAGGAAAAACTGCATATAATATGATTTTCCAGACACTTGGTGTGTTTAAGATGATGTAAATGTTGCAAAAAGGAAGCTATGTGCCCGGCAATCTAATTTCTGCAAGAGAAAAATCAATGCAATTTCAGCGCGGACAGCACAGATGCAATTTAATGTCAGGTGTGAATAAAATCGGACTAAATCATAACTAGACAGAGTCTGGTGCACGTACAGTAAATGGGTGACACTGATTTGGATTTTATAATAGCATTCGGCAGGTCACAATATCAGTGCAAGCTTTATTTAATCTGTGACCAAACACCATTAGTCACTATCATTCCTCTCAGATATCCCAGGTTTTTCATCTTGATCTGAACACGTGCTGGGATTATCTGAGAGTCACGGACAGATATGAGTCGCATGATTGTTCCCCCCCGAATTCGTGGAGAGCTTTTGCCAGACTTAATTGTAAAACTGTGAACTTCCAAGTGAGGAAAACCACGTCAGTTTAAAAACGAATTTATCGTGATGGTAAAAAGGCTTGGAAAGGAACGAGGGGAACGGAGGGGACGAAAGAAAGGGAGAAAAGGTGAAGAGAATGAAAAGGAAGTGGCTCTCCACGGATGGCTTGTCATCTGAGGTGAGACTGAGCAGAACAGAGGTAAACAACGGATGTTTGGTAAAAGGGAGAAGCAGCCAGTCAGGCAGTAATAAAAAGAAAAAAGAGGGGAAAAATAACAGCCCCGAGTCTTTCTGAGGGGAAGCTGCCAGACTCCATTTGTCTGAGCGTGCAGCACATTCTGTCACCTGCCATAACCACCCATCAACCCCCTGGATTTTTCAGCCCCAACAATCCTCTGTAGTTTTGTGCGTGTGTGTGTGCACGTGCTGTATGTATTACATGTGCCTGTGTGTGTGTGTGTGTGTGTGTTTCACATGGTCCAAACTAGTGTGAGGCCCTGTTTTGAAGTGCAGGAGAGAGACGCAGGCACTGATACCAGATGACAGTCTTGACGGTGCTCTAGCGCCCTGAGTGTTGACCTGCTAAGATGGCTGTGCCAACGCAAGGCTTCTGTCTGGGCTTATCTAGACCTTCACTCCCTCTGGCACCGAGACAGGGAATGTTTGCATTTCCCTCCTGTGAAGATTAAAGTATTAAATGGCTGTGCGCTATACAAAAGTGCAATAAAGTCGGTGAAAGCGAAATTGAAGCATTGTGCGTTGTGGAGACATTACAATGACTTAGTTAATATGTAAGAATATATGGTTGCAGTAGCAAAAAGCATTTTGAAAGGAAATGTAATGCCAGCCAGAATATCCCTTTTTATTAACATAATGACAGAATGCTCACATTGAACACCTGCAAACTGTTTACTGCCAATGCAGAATGTGTCCGGAAAACATTCACTGTCAACATATTTAATTTGGTTTTCCTGTGATATCCGCTCCTGGCAGCTAAAGCACGTTTTTTTTTTTTTTTTATGATTATGTGTAGGCAACTCAAAGCACTTGGTTAAAGTTATAATCTTCAAGATTTCAAACTGAACAGCAGGGCAGAGTAGCAGGAGTTGGTTACCTCTTCAGCTAACAGCTAACTGTGGCCGGTCCTTCTTGTTCAAAAGTTCCAATATTTCCAGTTTTGTCATATTTATTTATCACAGAGAAAAAAAAAACACGATTAAAATATACACGAACATTCAAACAAAACCCGTCCAACCGAGGTAGCCTTAATGTTCAATAAAGTATTAGCCCTATAGTGCAGTAACTTTATAACTATACTGTGAAACTACAGTATGGAATCAATTAGACAGACAAGGGAAGGACAGAGGACAAGGCACGTGAAAACCTCTGACCAAACAGGTGATTCTCATTCAGGAGGCAGCACAGACCTGCTGTTAAAGTGTGGAATGAAAGGTTGTATGTAAGCGTAACTTTAACGAGCGGCCCCAGTCATCGCTAATGTCGCTGACATCCTCGTATCCAGTGTAGAAGTCCTGTGTGCGTCAGACCACCACCCGCAGGCGCTCACACTTCTTTGATTGGAGAGAGAAAACAAAAGGTTATCTATAAATGTAATCCAGGCTGCAGCATTTCCTCCAAAATCTGATATTTGATAAAGCAAAAGTATTTAGTTAAGGGCTGCTGAAAAACACACAAGCTTACACTCTGCTATTGAGAAATCGTGATCGGTTTGTCGTGTCACACCTGTCCTCTGCACGAGGCCAGTAAGGTATGGACAGAACAGAGCCTGCACATTCACGCCAGCCTTTTGCTTTTCACACGTCAAAATGAACAGCATGAACCCTGCGTGAGGAGCCGGCACACTTTTCCAGATTTTAAATAAAATAAAAAAATTAGGGCTTCCACAAAAAACCTTTCTGTTCCCGTAGCTCCGCTGTCACTTCAGCTCCCTCTCACCGCCGGAGAGGGTGACAATGTGCAAAGGTTAGAGATAAATATGATAAGCTTACTTTTTTACTCAGTGCAACATTTCTTGTCAGGAGTCGGCAGTTGAACCGATTTGTGTGTTGAGAGACCGATTGAGAGTCTATGGCTTGCACACAGTCTACAGTATATATCAGTGTCAGACCACTACTTGTGTCTAGACATGTCCACGGTCTGGACACCAGCCTTAAATAACACATCTTGTAGTGTCTTCTTTCCCAGTATTACCTTATAACCCTAGCCGTCATGCAGTGTTCGCTCGCCACTTTGTTCCTGTGAAGGGCAGCAATTCCAGGTGCAGCGAGCAGCAATGCAAATCAATCACTGCATTCTGAGAGAGATAATTTATGATGTGCTCGGAGGGTTACAGATTCAATCTCCGCCATGTTCCCACTGTCATGTCCCATGTTTAGAGCTGTCATCAGTCTTCATCAGGCGCCCCGCTCCTCTCCCGCCACCCCTATCTCCAGAGTCACGATTTATCCCACAAATAATTGATTGTGATGGGCTGCATGCAAACAGAGAGGGGGCCAAACGTGATTAATCACTTTGTTCGATTAATTACAGCTGATTATGCATTTTAAACGCCAGTCTCACAGCAGACGATCACTGGAGAGGCGCCCGTGTGTTCATTAGACCTTCACCTGGGATTGACCATCCTGCATGTGGGAAAATCGCACCGCTTCGGTGATGTGGCAGCGGCTTTGCATATCCTTTCGTGGGGGGAAATTATCACTTTTTTCCACATTTCAATAAATTGAGTTCGAAAAAAGACGGTAACAAATTAATGCCCTTTTCTGAACAGAACAATTTAACTCGTCTATTTTGACAATTATAATCCTTGAATCCTTTGAACTACTCTGATTTAAGTCCGAGAGCAGACTGTGGAAAGCTTGTTGGTCCTTGATATTCAAAGAAATACAATACCATTCCCACAGAAAATTGCAAATCAGATCACATAAGCAGGTTCACAAAAAAAGCAATTAAAATTCAGTGAAACATGTAATTTAATCAGACAAAAATGAAATATATTAAGGTTAAGTATGTGTTGAGTGTGAGTATTCAGCCCTTTTTTCCTTGCCTATTATTCAAATGAAGTCACCATGCAAATGGCGGCTTTGACAAGCACACGCCTGTCTAGAGTGACAGGCAGTGGCGACTGATCGAGAAGACAAGAAAATAACTGAGGCCAGGCCTGCGTCGTGCCTTTAAAGTCAGCATGCCTCCAATAACATGACCGTGAAGGAGGGGAGCAGCTCTAGCAGGTAAGGTTGTCGAGCGTTCACTTGTTTCTTGGCTCTTTCGTTGAGAATTCTGCCGCAACGCTCAGCATCAATTAAGGTCGCCTTACAACAATCCATTATCAGCAAAACGTGTTCTTGTCGGACGAGGCATTAAGTCGATTCCTTCCAAATTACAACAAATTAAAGGAAAATAGACAACAGCTGCCGATATGTAAGGAATAGCTTCACTAACTTCTAATTGTAACAATAGACTACTGAGGACGGTTAATTTGATGAGCGTCAATTCTTCAGGGGGAATTTACATCCTGTCCGCCTCTTCAGAAAGCTGCTTCTTATTCCGGTTAAGAGAAGAAACAAAGCGGTAGCTGCATAGGATAATAAAGAGGATTTACAATTCACGAGTGTTTTGAGGTAATAACCAGTGCTGTGTACTGTATACGTCAAAAGGGAGAGAAAGTCTCTTGCCACCAGGTTTGATGTGTATATTGAGAGATACGCTATTGTAACTTCTCTGCCTGCTAGAGACATTTCAATGCTGCGGCGTAGATCCGTACGGTTCTGTAACGCTCCCCCATTGCAGAGCCACTATCAGCCAGCGAGGGCCGTCGGGGGTTCACGGCACGGACGGACAGAAACGGCAGCGACGAGACGCTCAGAGAAGGAAGCCCTGGACTGCAAATTAAGAGGTTGGCGAGACGATGAGGAAAAAGCTGAGCGCCTGTCTTCTCTCGTGAACGCTCCAGACTGCTGATCTAGTGAGTCTGTGAAGTCTGTCTTGAAGTCGAGTCCCATTCCTCAGAGTCTGTCACAGGGAGCCAATACTTAGTCCCATCACCATGATAGATGGAGGTATAATCACACGCTGACACTCTTGACTGAGAGTCGCACTCGTAAAAACACTTGAGTCAGCTCGATTGATCATGCGTTTTTTTGGAGGCTTGGATTCTTGAGAGAACTTAGTTCGTGGCAGTTTTCCTTTGTAAGGTCAGGCCCCGTCGTGACGGTGACCCACCTTTTAGGCAGCTGGCTGTATGATGAGAACAAGCTAAGGTTAAAAGGATTTTGCTAGATTGACCTTCTGTCCGGCGGTCGCATACGTCTGCCAGTTCTAGAGTTATAGATTTAGTAGAAATTGACGAACTGAATAGTGGAATGACAACTTGAAGAGCGGTGCCTTCCAGTGTGAAATATTACAGGTTCTAAAGGAATGATTAAAGGCAACTGAACGATTCCAAATATCATAGCGAGCAAAATGTCTGTAGGCAATCATTCTTGTGTGACTGCTCTGTATAGATCCATCAGTCAGGCTTTCGCTATGTCGCAGCTATTATGTTACAACGCAACATAAGGCGCTTAAAGACAGTGTATACCCAGACACGTCTGTAAAGGGATCCTTCTCCATGGAAGTCAGATTCTGCTAACAACTATTAGATAATAAATTAGATAATAAATCGCATTCACTAAACTGAAACTATGAGATAATATCTTAATATTAAGTCAGAATTTACATTCTGTGTATGTGTTCATACATACACAGTGTCACGAATACACGAATACAAATAATTACCGCTCCTGTTCCCCTCCGCTCAGCAGCTGGGTATCGTTTCAGTCATTGCTTTGGTTTCCCAGCACACAACTTCTCAACTCGACAGAAGCAGCAGGCAGCCGCTCTGCTAAATTCACTGCACATTACCTGCCCAGCACCAAACGTCACATGAGACAAAGGCTGCATCCACACTAATACGTATTTGTTTTTGCCACGTGTACGAAAAGCGCACGCTGTTTTAGTTTGAAAACTCCATGACGGTGTTCTTTAGTGACGACGGGCGAAAAGGGAGGCTTTTGCAAACGGAGACCCACGTTCCCTTCCAGATCGGGTCCTGATTCGTCACGTGACCCATTTACATTAGAAGAGCAACGACATCAGCTTTGACTGCCATAAGTGACTGGATATATACGACTCGCAACGCTCAACAACAACATGGTCGTCGGTCCAAGCTGAGAAATCCTTTCTCCATCGCTGTTCTTCAGTCGCAGTATTTTCCGAAACAACCAACCGCAGGGTGGACAGCCTGCTTCCTGTTCACACCGCCAGTCCCGGGGGGCGCGAATGGTCACATGTGTATTATGGGCGGAGATTATTCATGAAATGGTGACAAAGCACTTGTGTGTACGGAGATCGTTTTTGTTTTAAAATGCCATTTTTAACATCCAGATATTTTCCTCAGGAAGAAAAACGGAACTGAACTGGACTGAATGCCAATAAAGAAGGAACGTGAAGCAAACTGTCGCCTGGCGTCTTTCACGTGAATTTGACTGCATGTTGTTCATTCACAGCAACTGTTCCAACTGCCTGCAAGCTAGCTAGTAACGTCCGCACTGCCCGTCCCCGTGTGGCCTGACTGTGCTCAGCTCAGAGTTTGAATCTCAGAGCTCAACAGTTACCACAGTCCTTTTAGTCACATCCCTCCAGTTCCTCGCCTTGTCTGTACGTTTATGACAAAAGGCCACGTTCACGTTCACCTTGCACAGGTGCGTCTTTGCCTTCTAATTTCACACCGCCTTTGAGCAAACGTGCAGCTACTGTCAACTTTCCACTGACTGCAATTGTTACGCACGTAGAATTCCCTTTGTGCGCTGTCTGAACACACGTTTAGTACCTCATAACCAGCAATGGCCTTCAATACATTCCATAAACACAATTATGTACATTCGAAGACCTCCAAAGTGGCATGTCTTAAGATCACAGACTAAGGAATCTCTCTTAGTGAAGACCATTAAATCACACTGTTCTACAACTCACAACACGTGTGGACATCGTGTAACGTGTGCTTTTCTATACGCTGCTTTATATTACTTTATATGAATTATATCATAGTAGCATAACCTCAAAGTCATTATATTCTCACTTTTGACTGTTGTCAAATGTTCCTCTAAGAGGCATTAACATGCAGAATTAACACATTTGCGTGGTGACCCTTCACTTCTGATTCGAGGCACCTCCTGACGGTGCTGGCTACTAATGATGAAGGGGAAAAGTCTCGCAGCGGCACAGGACCATTTTTAGCCTCAATTAGAAACCAGAGTGCACTTGCAAAATGAAAGCAGGCATTTATTCAAGAGCATAAGAAGTCCGATCAAAGGCAAGAAAGAAAGCAGCACAACATGATAAACACAACAACTAGTCAACCTTATGATCCCTGAGAGATCTTTGAAAGTACAATTAAACGCGGGGAGCAAGCCAACATGTCAATCAAAGCCCAAGAATAAGAATCCTTGCTGTGGTGAAAATGTGCTTTGTAGTAACTCACTGAAGACAGAACAGAACCAGCATATTTATAAATGTACTTTGGTTTTACTTGATAACCCCTATCCTTTTTTTAGCAAAGCGGTGCTACAGTTGTGTTTCCTTTGTAACGGCTTCTTTCTTGTTTCTGCGCCAAGCCTGAAGCATCATTTATTATTTTCCTGTTTGTTCACTATTTCTAACATCTACCTAATCCCAGTCAATTCAATTCAATTCAATTTTATTTATATGGCACTATATCATAACAGAGTTATCTCATAGCACTTGTTAATATAGAGCAAGTCTAGACCAACTCTATATGTATAGACCCAACATTTCCACCATAAGCAGCACCAGGAGACAGTGGCAAGGAAACACTGCCTTTAACAGGCAGAAACCTCGAGCAGAACCAGAACCAGAACCAGACTCTGGGTGGGCGTCATCTGCCTCGACCGGGTGGGTAGAGACAGAAAAAAAACCATATGGAGAGGGGGGGCAAAACAAGTTGGCAAAAACAGCCACTTAAGACAAATGAGATATCATTGGGACGCGCGTCACGAGCATTTGACTCTTTGGATTAATAAAACCATTAAACTGCATAAAAGCCTTTGCCATTCAACTCGGGTCCCCACAGTCTTTCACCTTGTCTGCTTGGCAGCGAAGCTCCCTCAGTCTTGTTGAGCAATGAGAGGAGGTCAGTCTCGGCTCTTGCAGCTCTCGTCAAGCCCCTCCTCCAGCCGCCACGTCTGACCCGCTCAACGCCATTGATTACGTGATGCAGGCAAAAGCCAAGTTTGCCGCTCTGATCATTAATCCTGCAGCCTCACTCTTAAACACACACCACACCACTATTTCTTTCCCCATATCTGGGCATTTATTAAAGTCACGGGTGCATGGGCTAAATGAGGCCTGAGTGATGGAGGCTTTTT
This sequence comes from Gadopsis marmoratus, assembly GCA_036023855.1. Classification (NCBI taxonomy): domain Eukaryota; kingdom Metazoa; phylum Chordata; class Actinopteri; order Centrarchiformes; family Percichthyidae; genus Gadopsis; species Gadopsis marmoratus. The sequence goes on along the minus strand of JAVQJF010080522.1, from coordinate 50,688 downwards.
CACACGCAGGGGGTGGAGCTGGCCATCAGCAGACAGGAGCTTGAAATTTATGGAGAAATTCCCACTGAAATCAATATTTCAGTGCGGGGGAGAATCCCTACCGGAGCAGTTCTGTAAACTGTTTTGAGCAGATATCAGAAAGCTGTTTAAATCTTCATTTTACAAAATGATGGAGACGCTGAAGCAAGCAAGACCGGGGCCTGTATTCATCAAACGTCTGCGCTTTCAATTCGAGAATACTCTAAACAGCCAATTTAGGAGTCTGTGCACTAATACACACTTATCAAGCTACTTACTCCTACTTAAGGCAAAGTGTAGGAGTAACATTTAGGAGCAACTTTCAAGGGATCGCATGATTAATCACATGTATTCTCTGAGCCAAAATAGCCATTCAGGGGCAAGGATTTACTGAAGGTCTGCTATATTGTAAATTCTTGATAATTTGCCAAAAAATTGTGTGAAATCCTTAATATCTCCAGTAGTACTTAGAATGTCTTTAATTCTATTATACATTCAAACAATTTATCCATAGGGACGAAATAAAAATGGGCTGAAATGCAAACCAAAGAAAAACCTACCATGAGCAGGAAAGGAATTCTGCTGCTGGGCGACGTGGTACATCACCATCACAGAAATGGCGGCATATAATGGGAGGAGTTTAGTTCCACGCTCACAAGCGCAGACAGCGAAGTTGCATGGAAAGTGGTTGCAAACGAAATCGTTATTCTTGTTGTTTGCACCACTGATAGATGCAAATAAAGAAGAAGAAGAAGTCGTATAGCATACTACCAAAGCAAGTGCGAATAAAACTGTCCTATTCTATGAGACATATTGCTTCAGCTAACCTTATATTCATCATTCATAACTCCAGGGTCTCTGGAGGTTTGTGCTCACCTCTGTTTAATGTGCTGCAGTCATCTGGGATCTGCTCTTGATTAAATTAAAAGAGCTCTGGGGTATTTTAATTGTAAGATGTTTGGTACATAGCTTTTATTCCAAAGTGTGTGAGTAGGACCTAATGTGCAGGATTTTTGACTTTATCTTCCAAAGTCTAATGTTTCACTTCAGCAGTTTGATAAATAGACAACTTTCATTTTGGTGCTACAGATTTGCAAAAGCACAGGCTGATTCAAAGTCGAAACGTGTTCTTGGCTCTCCCCCTGTTGCCTTTTTAAAGAAGGGAAATCAAAAAGGGATGCCATTATTTTTAGAATTGCTCCTTTACCTCTGGGAGAGCACCTCCAACACACGCATCAACACAATAGCCTTGTTGCATGTCCTCAAAACCGCAGTCAAATATGAGTGCTGTGACTCCCACACATCGTGCGGCGGAGACACTGACTGCGAGGAAATTTCACACCAGGTAATTATCTTCTGTTTTTCTTTGCCTTTGGGGGGAAGGTGGGCGAGGCTGGCGGAGGGTGGGAAGGGGCGGTTGCGGGTGGGTGAGGTCTTCCTTACACCTTTAGATGTGAGGGTGAAAATTACACAGACTCCTCCGTGGGCTTGGAGAGCCACCAGACCTCATCAAGCGGCAGGTGGGCGCTTTTTTGCATCCCTCCCTCAATGTCGTCCCATCCAGTATAAATAGAACAGTATGGCGGCACAAGTCACATCTCATTTGGTGTGTTGTGTTTCAGAGCACCTCCGCTGAGACGGCGGGCACCGAGGGCAGCTGGGGGAAAGCAGAGCCTCGCTAATGGACGGGAGTCAGGCCTGGAATTTACAATCCCCGCCGAGCAGCCGCGAAACCAAACGGGCCCTTCAGTCATGAAGTCCTGGTGTGTACAAACACACACACTGTGCGGCATTCAGGGCTTTTTTCCTTTCGCCGTTGTGTTGTTGGAGGGTAGACACTATCTCAAGGACCTGGACTGTTTTCCAGGCATTTGCTTGTCGGAGACGTACTGTTATAAAAAGCCAACTATCGCCCTTCATTAAACGTCAGTGCAGCAGCATATGATTTGACTCAACAACGGCAGCGTTTTCAGTTTGCAAAATCAATCCGCGCGCTGTCAGATTGGCCTCCATGGTGTATTTATTAATGAGAAATCAGCAAAGTTTGATCCCATACGAACCGTAATCATCCTCGACGCCCGCTACGAGCGACACCTTTCACAGACACAGTCATTTGGAATGTAAAACATTGATCGTTGCAGCTTTAAACGTGGTAGATCGTCATCTACAGCTGAACTCTGTGTGTAAATGTCACACATTCGACCTACAACAAAAACGAGAGAGCCTTTCTTGTCACATTAGTACAGTTTTGTAACCTCCTCTATATTGTTTGCATGCACATTCAACTTGAACACAAATGTATCGTTTATCATATAGTTTAAAGATTTTAAATGAATATATTCCCCTCCCGCCCCTTCAGCTGTTGTGTTCCTCCTTCAAGCTTTGGTTTAGTAAACTTGATTTGTGAGATTGATTGATTGATTGATTAACTGGCTATAGTTGTCCCTTCTTTAAGGGTGGTTCCCCGAGGTGAATTTAATGCAATTTAAATTCTATTATTTAAGGTAAACACTGTTTACTCCTGATAGCCTGAAATGAAGTGTAATCACTCCACTTCATCTTTCTGATACCAATTAATGTGTTAACTATATCATTGTGGTGCCTCTTTGAGGTTATTAATTATTGTGACAGATTTCGGTGTTCATAAAGCCACAGTAACCCCTACAATCAGTTGGTCCACATTTCAGTTGCCGTTTCATCTCTGAGCTTGGAATTTATAGTTTGGCACAGTGTTTGAGAGATGATGCAAAAAATCAAATTTACTTTCTACTAAACACACAAAGACATACACTCTCTCTCTCTCTCTCTCTCTCTCTCACTTTCTCACACACACACACACACACAGAGAGAACAAAGCAAATCTTATCAAACCACAGGGAGTCAAAAGTTTATTTGCCCAACAGTTGATCCATTCCTTCAGCCTTCATCAGATATACACTGCACCCCTGCACTTCTTGTGTGTACGTCTACGAGCCGATGGGGGGTTAATAACGTCAGTCTCCTCCATTAGATATACAGTAGGTGCAAGAGAGAGCAGGAGAACAATAGAGGACTCACCAGCATCTCAAGAGGCTCCCAGCAAAACATGGATTAGGTGGAGATTATTAAATGTCAGCTCTTAAGACGAATACTTTTTACAGCCTCAAAGTAAATCAATACTACTTATCTTTGATAAAAGAGTCAGAGTAGATGTGCCAGCAGCTCTTTCTTTCTCTCCCCTCAAAACCTTTACTAATCGAATTGAAAAATCCCACAGGAATGTTTTCAAAATGCATTATGGTGCATTTGCGATTTTTACATATGTATGTGTTTGTTTCTTTGTTATATTAGTGTAGAGTCTGAAATCTGGCTTTTCATTTATGTCTTCTTCGGCTGCTTGACAGTCTTGCTCTTTGTTTTTCATTTTAAAAAAGGCTTTACAAATCGAATTGGAAATTCTGCTGGCATGTTTCCAGCGTGCAGCACAAAGCATTCAGAATCAGTCATTTTTGAGAGAAGAAAGTCTTTCAGGATATGATTGGGCGGTCCATAATCTCGCCCTCTCTGTCTGTCTTTGTTGCCTGTCTGTGTGCCTGGCTGTATATCAGTGATATTTCCAGGTGTGTATGTGCACCTCCTGGTGTACCACATGATTCTCTCTCTCTCTCTATATATATATATATATATATATATATATATATATATATATATATATTTCTGTCTCTTTCTCGGTCTCTGGCAGCAGTAACACCAATGATTTCTCTAAACATTCTGCTTCATGCTGGAAAATCAATTTTCTCAAAGGCGCCCAGATTGGCATCTGCAAATATTGATGGTAAACAAACCAATCAGAACGGCTCTGTCGATAGCTATATGGAGCCAGCTCGCGGACCTCATCTCCCTACTTTCAAAACAAGCGCAGGATGCAGTGCGCCTGATCCCACATCACTCCTGCGATGATGCAGGCATGGGCAGTTTGATATTTCTAGCGCCTCCTCCCAAGGAGTGTGTGCCATTACAGCACCTTTGCTCTGTGTGTGTGTGTGTGTGTGTGTGTGTGTGCATACAGTTTTGTACATATGTAGTGTGCCCTCAGTGCTTTCTCGTGCCAGCATCCAAATCATAATTACAATGTAATATCACGCGTAAGGCAGTGCTCCCGCTGTTGTTTCACTTTCTCCTCCTCTTCCCTTCTATGAATATCAAATGCTCTCATGCTGAGCTCTGAAAGCTGCACAGCTCTTTCCCAGACACACAGACGGTGTGTGTGTGTGTGTGTGTGTGTGTGTGTGTGTGTGTGTGTGTGTTTTGTAGGGTGGGGAGGGTCAGTAGTTGGCTAGTGCTTTCCTCCTCTGGCTTTGACAGGAAAAGCCAGTGGCGGGACCTCAATATTAAAATACGCCTAGTATCCCTCTGGTCTGTTGTTACCCCTGTCCAAGCAAGACAACCTTACATCCTATTCAGCTGTCCTCTGTGGGGTGTACATGATATTTCTTATTCATGTCACATAAACTGCAGAAATCACAAAGGCTATCTCAGATGCAGTGTGAGGCTATATGCCAGAGTCTTGGCATTGCTGTGGTATCGAATAGATGCAGCCTGCGAGGCTGTAGCGATGCCAGTGCCTTAGAAAAAAGGACAGCTGTCAAACGTCCACTTAAAAGGGCCACTCTTTGTGGAAAATTGCTGAAATACTACTAGTTTGCTGTACGAAATGCTTGGTGTTTATTACTCAGCTGTCCACCATGTACTGGACTGTGCATGCCATTAGTTTTGCAATGTATTTTCTCCCCTAGATGCAGAGTTTCTTTCTCTTGATTTGAGGTTATAGTTCCCTCAGAGAATAGAATTTACAAGGGATCATTTGACAGATGTTGTCTTTTCAAACCACTAACACAGTCAAGAAGAAAGTAGCACTTTTTCCCACTTCACACTGTTTATTGAGTAAAGCACTAATTCAAAGAAACTGCCTCAAGCAGTAATATAAACAGATTATCCATTCAACTCAGGACTGGGGGTCTCTTTTATCTATAAATCAGAATCGACAAACACGTAGTACACATTCTGATGTTTGCTCTGCAGGCAATAAACAGATGCAAACACAAACAAAATCAATAATGTTTGAGGGCTAGATAATATCAATTTGTGGGAAATGGAGGCATGTTTAACTTTGTTAAAGTGGTGACTTACAGAGGAGGAAGACCATTTTTATAAAGGGAACTCAATAAACGTGGATAAAATCATCAGTGTTCACACATCCAGGTATTTTTCACTGGCCACAATGGAACCAGGAGAGAATATGTTTATTTAGAGTTATAGTTAGTTAATATCTCTGTGTCAGTGGATTGCAAGACACCAACATAAATGAAATATAAAACATTTAGGAAGATCTTTCGGTATCTTTCAAATTACATATTTATGTGAAAATGATCAAATGAATTGTACACCAAATAGCAGAAGAAATATGCATCAGGCCTAAAGTTAATTTTAATAATGGGCTTTTAGGCTTTTTGCACTGTTACTGCTGGCCTGAGTTTTAGTGCTCCTGTCTCCTGCCAGCTGCCATTTCCGGTGGTCTCGCAGTAACTGTGACTCCGTACACCACTGTATTGCTTGCGGCGCTCGTGAGCTGAAACACTCGGTGGGGCCCGAGCCGAGCGCAGACATTGAAAGCGGCCGAGACAACTTCACTCGCCAGCTGCCTCCAGCAAATAACCCAGAAGGGGTCAGACGCCCCCGAAGCGCCCTGCTTGAATCCGCCAGCTAAAGCGCTCGGCGGTAGTCCGTGTTCAGCACAGACCAAGTCAGATAACGTCGGACGTCTCTCCCATTAAATATTAAACAGCAGTCGACACGACAAACAAACAATAAAGTTGTCTGCTAGATGTATTAGCATGCTACGGTGTGGATGGCCACAATAACTGTGTGCTGTGTTTAGGATGTCAACATGCACCATTGGGAGAACCCACAGTCCTGCAGGGACAGCTTTATAACGCCGGCATGTATTTTTAGGTAGGCGCCTTTCTGAAGGTGGTCACTTCACAGAAAGAGAGGTACGTTCCTCTTTTTCTGAAGTGCCCAAGAAAAGAATTGAGAGAGTGATTGAAGCCAGAAAAGTGTTCAGGGCCCTGAAATGTTCCTCTGCTTTTCTCTATTTTCTTAGGCCAACAGTAGACCAGCCTCACATTAGCGCTCTTCCTCACACCACTTCAGTTTTAGAGGAGGAAGAAGATTCATGTGGAAACTGTGTTCTCCTCTAAGGGCAACTCATTGTCGTCATTGTCCTTAGAGGAGGCCTGTGGGCAGCAACATGACATGTCACTACCTGTTGTTTTAAAGAGGTCACTGACAGGGCAACCATTGCGCTGGATGTTGTTGTCTCTGAAAACCTTATAGCGCCCCCCTATCAGTTTGAGGAGGATGTGGAGGTGCGCCCCTCACCAGTGGGCTGCCGCGCAGACACGCTCTGCATCCTGTAGATGATTCTCAAATTATGCAAGTTAGGGAGCAGGCTGCTTGTGGATCCACTGGTTCCTGCCTCCAGCTCCCTTGGCAGGGCCTCCTGCCGTAGCAACAACTGCAGGACTACGGGTGGCCTGAAACTGCCAGTAGAATCTTCAACATGCATGTTTGGACCAGATGCAGCTAAGTTGTTGCATCAGGCACAGGTAAGTCGCCGGCTGCAGGCTTGCCAGAGCCTGTAGTGCAGGAGACCCTGGCACCATCCACTTTAGCTGCCTCCGTGTACCGTTGGGGGGTGGTTACCACATGGTGTGGGGGTCACCAGGTGGTTCCCTAATCAGCTACAGCCCGTTACCCTGCAAGGGATGGTGGTGACAATCAAGGCAGTACGTGTCGGCAAGCACAAATTCAATGAGAATGGCTGTTCCTTGATTTTTCGGTTCCTCAGAGGCACCCAGAGGCTTACACTTTGCAGGACTGGACTTTCACTCCCTCCTTGAGACTTGGGCATAGTCCTCGTGGCACTTCAGCGTTCCCCCTTTGAGCCCCTTGAGGTTGCTGATTTGAAATTAATTTCCCTTTATAACAGCATACCTATTAGCCATAACATCCACCAGAGATGTCGGTTCGCAGTGTTAATTCGGTTCATTCCCTCCACAATGTAACCAATCTTAACATAAAGAACACAAATATCTGCACCATTTAGATAAACTGTACAACATAATGTTATTTACTCCCATTAAATATTTATAAAATACATTTGATCAAATTATGTCTATATGCCAGAAAAAATAAATAATAATATAAAAATAATAATCTTGACTGCAGCTGCTAGTTTGCCATATTCTGTGACTGTAAGACATTAACTGAACCGAACAAGATTCAGTCATATTACAGAGATGCTGCGGTGCGAGTCAAAATCCATTTGGCTGTGATCCAGTGGAAAATGCCAGAATATCAAATCAGATTAATTTAATGAGGAACATTATGAGGGAAAACATTCAGACTGTACTTGGCTGCAAACATGTCAACATTTTGGCTATAAAGCATGCTCCTGCTTCAACTTTATAATGTGCTTGATAGGAGCCAACACATTAATAATTATGTGCACCCCCTAAAGCTGACTAAGTAAAAAACTATTTCAGCGGCACAGATTTCACACAGGTAGCTACACACTTATTCTTCTGTCACGGATCACATTAGCATTTTTCATTAGATATGGAAGATATGAAAAACTAAATCAATTCAGCAGTATTCTCCACATTAGAAAGGTGCTTCTGCTGCCTGCTGTCTCATGGGAACAAGTGAGATGATGGCTGCAAATTAATTTGTGACACTCTGAATTGATTTTCTAATCCCGCATGGTATTTGATAAATAACCCTTCAGAAAACAAACACCTCAGACGATAAATACAGTTATTATCTCTTCAAGGGATAATTAGTGCTTCCCACAAAGACGGAGCACCCTTGGTCCTTTGCTGCACCGCTGCAACGCCAAAAGTAACACAACTAGTAAAAGTTGCATTATTCAATGATCCACAAAAGAAGGAACATTATATCATTTCAGCTTTAGGTGACACCGGGCCACTGGTCACAGGTGGAGCGAGAGAAAGGCGTATAAACAGCAGCAGCTTTCACAGTAGGTGGCTGAGTATTACTGGCAATATTTAGCCAATTATGAATTGTGGTTTTAAGTGAAGTTATTAAACTCACCTGAGGACACGCACTGACAATTAAATAAGGATGCTGTTGTTAGACCTGCTTTCTGTGCCCATGCTCATTAATGGACTTTTATATGGAGCCACATCTTCCCAGCCTGGGAACCCCTCCCATTCAGATTTCCAGACCGGGCCTGGGGCGGGCCAATCACAACCGTTTATCTAATACGAGGCAGGTTTGATTCAACGATTGCACAGAGAAGCGCCGTTGAGGCATTTTCATAAACAACCAAGATGGCTGCCACTGACGTGGAGCATTCTGAATCCACTGTTGTGTAGATATTAAACAAACTGAACCGTATATTCTCTCTAAAGGAAGAACAAACAACTGCAGTTGATAAGAAAACATCCGTAATGTACATCCCACAGGATTCGCTCACATGTTTCATTGCTCTGATTGGTTGTAGGTCTATGCAGTTGCATCCACAGGCATTTTGGTTTACGCCCGTTGATAACGTATCTACGTGTTGATAACGTATCTACGCCCGTTGATAGCGTATCTACGCCCGTTGATAACGTAACTTGGAAATCGAAAACTGAACTGAGGTTTCCATTTAGGGACCATGAAGGGGTCTTTTGGAAGGTTCAGTGGGGCACTAATAGAAACATTTTTGACGAATGAAAATTGTTTTCATACTAAGTACAAGATTGAAACTGTGTTTGGAGTCATGCTAGCAGTGTGGCTCAAGAGTCCATGTTGGTCGGTCGACCACTACTGGATTGATTGCCATGAAATTTGATATATTCATCTTGCCTACATGATGTCTCCTAATGACTCTGACGATCCCCTGAGTTCTCCTCTAGCGCCACAATGATATCTCAACAACTATTTGATTAACATCCATGAAATTTAGTACAGTTTTTCTTGTACCCTACAGGATGAATTTCAATAAAGCACCATAATAGTGTCAGTTACCAAATGTATGTACGTTTAAATCATAACAACTGGATTTGAACACAGCGATGCCACTACAAAAGGCAAAAAATGACTCTGGCTTCAAGGTTTGCTCTCGCGTTCGTGCAAAAGTGTTTATAGCTGTTCCGAACAGCCAAACTGAAAGGCAAGGTGAAGAGCCTGCCGTTACAGAGAGTTGTCCACACAAAGAAGTGACACAAATAGTTATGTAAAGAAAGAAAAGAGCTTGAAACCCAATTCCAATGTTAGAAAGGTGTGGAGGGACAGGTTTCTAAAGCTGTTTGACCATCCAAACACCACCTCTGATGGCGCACACTAGCCTCACTAAGACTCTTAGTCTTTTTTCGTGATTGCTATCTCTCTTCAGTGTTATCTCTGCACCTGCAGTCGAAGCGGTGACCGGGTTTCAAACTCTGTGCAGCAAAATGTCCTCAAATAGACTCTGTCTTCTTATGCGACTCCATCTTGGGGTTCTTGATATGAAAGAGGTTTGAATAACCCTAGAGTTAAGTTCATGCACTGCTTCGAGCTCCATTTTACAATAGTTACATTTTCCAGTTTCGACACGCTGAGATTTAGTCTTTTCGATCCACCCCTAATATAATGCTTCATCATTCTGGTAAGGACTTTTGCCATAACGCCAAATTAGTGTGTCTGATGCCTCCCCATCACGACAACTATTGTTTTACTCTCTGCACTGCGAAGTAGGAGGCAGAGAGGCTGCGAGGGGCTTTGCCCGAGTGGAATGGAGCCTCACTGACAGAATTACATTCACTCTAAATGTAAATGAGAGGGTTTTAGGAGTGTGGTGGTCAGGTAACATACGCCTACAGTTGAGCGTGCTCCTTTAGTCTGGTCTCAAAGATGACAAATGCTGTTGCCACGCCGGAGGCCCGCCGATTGCCATCACCCTCCAATGTCATACATAAAACACATGTAGTACGAAGGGGAGGCAGGCCAGAGTGCACGAGAGTAGAGACAGGGAAGCATCCGAGTGCAGGGTCACCTGAGTACACAGAGGGAACAACAATAAGATATTCATCAGCACGTAAACAGATACAAAGTGCTCTACCCACACATGTGCACATTTGCAAATACACACAGTACATACACAGGCTCAACAGACATAATTCCACACTCAGTCATCAGATGAAACCACTGCCAGACTACTAGTATCTTCAGATCACAGCAGGCAGGTAGAAGAGAACAGCTGCTTATTCCTGTTCTGGTTCAAACCATCCTCCCCAACTGCTAACTATTTTCTCTGCTGCATCACGTACACGGCACAATTTTATGGGTTCATATGTCTTTAACGGCGTTGTTGGTCGGGTGGTCTGCTTTTAAAGTATTCTATCTTTGCGTTTGCATTCTTAATTATTCACAAACACAAATGTAAATGGTGAATCCATTACAAACAGCCCTTTTAAATAAATGCACTCCAGTCAGGATGCTCCTATTTTGTGCACTCAAAACACTCTTAAATACGAAACCTTATATTCTATTGACTTAAACCGATGGAAGTCCTTAAATTACATTTCAGCTGTAATATAACCTACAGCATATTGCATTTTTATTAATCTATGTGCAAAACATTTCCTAAAGAGTCCTGTTTAAGGCTGTAGGGTATTCAACCATGCGCTCTGTCTTTTTCTCAGAACAAAATGTGTTTTTCTGTTAAGCAGTACATCTGTTCATCAAGAAGCTTTTTGCTATTGAGTTGTGGAGAATCAAGCTTACATAACACTGCAGTACACCTCCGTGTATAAACAAGGAATATAGCTACAAACGTCTTTTTAGACATTGGTTTTGAGCTCCAAGCTGCTGCTGGTGATGCTCTGGATCTAGTTAAAATTCTAATTATGTAATCTATTGTACTTCAGCCTCCATTGCAACTAAATAACAGAGAAACAGCATAACACTTTTACATTGTCAGCTCATGTACGATGGTGACCATTCATTTGCACTGCGGCTGCTGTCTGCGCAGGGCTGGAAGTGTCCCACTCGCCTGTTTGGAACGATGGTGTCACTCCTGCAACATCCTAATTCAGACAAAAAATACTGCATTCAAATCAATGATGACTGAAAGAAGTGAGGTTATAAAGTGAGCAGTGCAGGGGGGATCACAGAGCTGAAATGCGCTTTAAATTATGGCAAGCGATCCGTTCTTTATTTTGCTCGTTGAGGCAGCTTTGCGAGCAGAAAACCCTTTTGTAGATGTGTGATGACATATTCTACAAATGGAAAGTATGCCTACTGCTCCCTAATGACAGGGTAGTAATGTCAGTGTTTACTGTATTTAGGCATTTATGTTATCTGCAATATACCTCCAATAATCCTGTGTTTGGTCGCAGAAATGCAATTTACTGTTATAGCTCCATCCATTCATCTTTTTACCCAGTTTCTATACCTGCTATTTTCTATTCAGGGTCAAGAGGAGGCCAGAACCTCACACAGCCTCGATTTTACGAAAGAAATACCACAGACAGATCACCGGTCTGTCACAGCGTTAACAAATACAGACTTGTGAATGCAGGCTAGTTTAGTTGCATGTTTTTGTACTCAGGGAGAACATACAAACTCTGCAGTCTCTCTGGCCATCACCTCTTGCTACATACCACGATCCACTCTGGTTGAACTTTGTATGAATATAGCTACTTTCACGCAACATCTCCGTCCCATTATACGATAAATCAGTTCAGGCTAACATGCTGATAGCAGCTACACAACTACATTTTTTTTCTCGACCCATTAACCCGCCAGTGTTGCCAACTTAGTGACTTTCTTGCTAGATTTCGCGACTTTTAATACCCCGTTTACCGACTTTTCAAAAAAGCGCCTCAGTATTTCTCAGTAAAGGTAAATGAGCTGTGGTACCTCCCTGGAAATCTTTTTTCTTTGCTTTTGTTCTAAAGGATTTAACTTTTATTTCTCAAATTAATTATGTTTTACCCAATTTGACAAGAGTTAATTCCAGAGTCTGGATCATAGATGTATGGTCTGGATCCTCTCTATTCATGACACTTCAGTTCCACAGTCGATACACCAGTCTACATTAATAAAATTAAATAAAAATAAAAAAAATTGTAATTAGAAGTAGATTTAGGTGTTTATCCTCCTGAAAACCGAGGAAAACATAGTTTCCATTTTACCTTTTTTTGTCTCAGCATGAAAACAATGTTCCCCTCATTCCACCCAAACACATGAGATATCATTGGAAATGCCAGGATGTCCTCTATTTAGCAAACCAGGACTTAGTACGGTAGGTCAAGTGAGTCAAAAGGTATAGACCAAAAACCAGTGTCCACTACAGAGGACATAAATGAATAGGCTGGGTCTCAGGAGGATATGAAATGGTAGCAACCTAAAAAAAAATAGTAATATCTAACGATAAAGCTAAATGGTGTTCAATCATCTTGTATTTTATTATTCACACCTGTGCTTTTAGTACTGTGACATGTCAAAATGCCAAACCTATTGAAGATTGTCACAAATCCTCTTGGCTAGCTATGTAGCTGCTAACTATATTTTGTGTAAAAACAAAAATGCTGCATATTACAACTATGTCAATACATAGAGTGTTAACAGTGGTTTAATGTACTCTTGGCAGACTTTACTCAGTGGAATGACATCATAGCCTGCAACACCCACGCTCACTGTGGGGAGCACACTGATTGTGGTTGCACCAGTGGTAACGTAACCGTGACTTCCGCCTAAGATTTCAAAGGTGAAGACCATATGTACCGTTTGCAGACGGCTCTTGCAGAGTTGGCGGATCAGAGCACTGTGCAGTTCCTTGAGGGCAGGACTGATGATACATTCAAAGCCAGAGAGTCTCTACATGCTGTAAGAAATGCATTCTGTGATGCAAACAAATGATCAAAAAGCAGCGCAGAGTGTTGGTGTCCACAGAACAGAGAGAGGCTCTAAAGCTGCAGAAGGGGGCCGGTGGGCAGGGCCACGACCTTCACTGCAGGTGTTTTCCTGCTGAGGGGAGGGCGGGTCGCGGAGTGCGGCGTAATGGAGGGGCTGAGCCACGTAGGAGGCAGAGGCAGGCAAATGCCAGCGGAGGGACATGCTTGTATACGGTGCATGTGTATATGTGAATGTTCACAAAGGAAAGAATGAGCGCCAGAACACACACAGTACCTCCCTGGAGGCAGCCAGATAGTGGGGGGTTGAGTGGCAGTAAACCGCCTTTCAGATGCCAAAGGAGAACCACCTGCAGGGGGAGAACTTTCACAGCACAACACACGTACACAAATGGGCACACACACAAACCGAGGCCTCCTCCAGGCCTTTCTTCAGACTGTCAATCTGTAGGCCCCCCCTCCCTTCTTCGGCCGGTTGGACTGTACAAGAATTCTAACTAACTAGCTTGAGCGGACACACATAGCGCTAAGTATGAGGATGACGAATGTCCTATGATAAACAGCCTGTGGCTAATCCTGTATCAAACTCCTTTGAGGATCCAATTCGAAGACAAGCTCGCGTGATGCACGGGATCGACGCTTAAATAAAACCTACAGGTAAGACTCTAAATAGATTTAATAATCACAAAGCTTTATGTATAACACCATCACACGCTGTTTGCTGTTGGCCAGTAAATTGACATGTTTTCTTATAGGGAACAAAAGATTGAACGTTTTCTCAAAAATGCTCCATTTAAGAACGCGCAACCGTGAGGTAGATTACCTTATAGTCTCGACTAGCACTGAGCTGTGTGCGTGAGTGTGCATGTGCAGGGTTATTGTTGTGATGGAAAACAAAAGAATCAAGTCCTCTTGGGCAGCTGTGATGGGGAGGACGTTTAATCCAAATTTATGCAGCTCAGGTAGAGCTTCAGGTCAAGGACAGTGTGGGCTTGGATCCGACGGCCATGTTGTAAACAGAACAGCCACTTACCTGCCAATCACCGGCCCGTCGCTGGAGGACCGGACACAGATCTGCAATATCCACAGTCAGCAGGCAAACAAGATGTGTGTGTGAGTGTGTGCGTGTGTGTGCAGAGAGAGCTTTGCATCCAGAGTGCTTTTGACCTCCAGGGTGAAACAATTTGGAGTTCCTTCAAGCAGTATGAGTGGAGACGGCGTGGCAGACCTCACTGGCCCCGTCCTCCTCTATCACACTGCCGGTTAGTCCTAATCAGAACCGACATATTGTCTGTCTGTCAGTTCATTCGGCGGCCATGTTGGCTTCAAAGTTTGTGCTATTGCCAGAAATTGCTTTCTGAGCTATGGGATCAAGGGCAAAATAAGAGGTACAGAATGTGAAGTTGCATCTATAAATTGCCTTCCTGTGTGTGACGGCTTTGTGTGGAGTCATAATAATCATAATGGTGAAAAATACAGAGCCAAAAAAATACAGCTCACACAAAGGCAGTGCCATTAAGTTCAGCAGTGCTCACATGTTAAATTAACATCAGACAGAGCACTCTTTCTCTCCCTCACCTCGCTACCCATCCCTCTTGTCTGGCTCTGATTGGTAGATGGGATTCATTAAAATGTCCAAATGAGATTTGTCTTGCATTACTTTCCAGAGAGACAAGTGAAAATGACTAAAAATACAGTAAATAGAAAAGCGCCCTAGATGTGCACGCAATAAAGCCTTGAGCTAAGCAGGGGCTTTTAAATTATTAGGTGAGTGCTGGGCACTGAGCTTGATGGTATTTGCATTTTTATTTTTGATTTAAACTCTAACGAACCTAATCATTTCATTTCTGCAAATGTGGGCAATTTGTAAGACTCCTACATGATGAAGCTTTCCAGTCTCCCAAAAGGCAGACAATGGCAAGCTAATGAAACAAGGTACTCTGCGTGGTATTTTAGTGGCTTTTTCTTCCTTTTTTTTTGTTTTTGCAGGTGCTTTACGCAGTGCACCGTGCAGCAAAAATCTAGGCGTTTTTACTGTTTACCAATAGTCAGTGCCAGTGAGCGAATGATCGGAGCTGCTGGAGCAAACACCCACACGGACGTCCGCAGGTACATGACAAATGCTTATACTGCCAGCCATCCAAAGGAAACAAGTTCCTTAAAATGTAGACACATTCTTTGGCAATTCCCGTTGGGGGGATTAGTTGGAAAATTGTAATGGAATTTATTATTGCCAGACATAAATTATAGCATCAAATATAAGATATTTTCAAAGTTTTGAGTGGCCTTCTTCACCAGAACTATCATTTCTTTGATTTAGTGGGTCTGAAACTCAAATTGAGATTGCATATCCATATAATAGATCTAGTCATTATTACCATGGGGAGATATAGGGACGCAAAGTTTCATTCCCCTACCGCTGCAGTACAGCTTTCATCCCGATGTGATTGCTCAATTGCATGTTTATCATCCATGACATTGGCGAAATGTTTCTTTCCCAGAGTCACCTCATAAAACCCTCATTTGCAAAAGTTTAGCTGAGATTAGTCCATTAGCCAAATTACCTAGCCAAGCAGTTGATTTCCAAACGCAGTGTCTTCAATCTGCGGCACAGCATGGGCCCTCGCTCCGAGAAGAAATAAGAGGGAGAGCGAGAGACGGAGGAAGAAGCTCGGGGAACACAGAGAAGCACTCGGAGCTGTGGGAAAAATCTCTGAGCTCTGCAGCGGTGCACGAGTTACCCAACCTTTACCTTTTCCTTGGGTTCAGTCTTGAGGAGTAAAAGATGCATTGCTTATAATGTCAGCTACCTTCATAAAAGCCAGTCCGGCGCTACCCTGACACCGTGTCCTGCTCGCGCTTAATTGAAGGATCAGAGATGAGTGTCCTTCGCAGCCAGGGGTAAATAGCAGAATGACGCTGGACGCATGCAGCATGGAGTCCAGTCACCGCTCTGATTAGGAGTCTAATTTCTGACTAGACACGGCTAAAGTGGGATGGAACTGTTGAAAAGGGGTTTCTTAAGGGCTCTCGTCAGAAGGCGCCTCAGTTTGGTAGTCTTCAAATTAGGTCAATAAGTCAGTCTCTTTGCAAAGGCACATTCGGTGCATTGCAAACTCAATGCTGTCTGCCCTTTTCTTACATTTTCATTATCACTCATTGGCTGAGGGAGAGATTAAAAGGCATTAATTCAGAAGTACAATTACTCAATTTTCCTTCCCCAACTCTTTCTCACTCTTTTCCGTCTTCCAGCTCTGCTCTTTGGGACAGGCCTGGTGTCTAAACTAAGGCTTGACCTCCTATTTGAATAAGTTAATGCAGTGGCCTGTTTGTGGGGAGAGAAATGGGAGAGGGGGAGGGGGGCTGTATCAGTTCCATACAGTTGGCTCCGGGGAGAATTTGATTCCTTTTCATCTGTCACTCCCAAGGTGTCATTCTCCACCCCAGGTTGTTATCACCACGCAGGCCCTGACAGCTTCAAGCCGCTTTCTCAAAGAAAAAGAAATAAAAAACCCCCCTGTTGCAAAGCTTGACGATGAATGCATTTGGAAGGAGACGAAAATGACATATCGTTTGTGCACAGACGTGGATTGATGCTGCATTACACGCCATTCTAATAAACAGAGAGAACCAAAGCATAATGTTCGTTTTGTGTTATTCAAGGGTATTTCTTGGATTAGTTTGTAAGGTCTTGTTAATACCCTTTGTTACACTTGGAATAATAACATTTTGTTGTGCATTAGAAGGCCAATGTAAACAAAGCCATGCACAAAGCCTGTGGCAAGATGCAGCATTTAGCTGCCATATGCACAGGAGCAGCAGCAGCATGAGAACAGGGAACTGAGCTGACATCTGAAGCCAAGAGTACACTGAGCGTGGCCGAATACGACACAATGAGAGTGGTGAATCTGATCCAACAAAATGTAAAGTTGTGGGCAGGAAAAACGAAACAATCAGCCAAAAGACGCTGCAGAGTTTGGAACCCGAAGATTAATTTGAGACGCAGCGGGGATTAGCATAAAGTGGGCCTGTCTGTAAAGGGGAGCCCATTTTCATTCAGATATCTTGAGGTGAGAGGTCAAGGGATCCCTTCGAAAGCCCCCTTCCCGACAAGCTAGCATGACATTATCGGTGCCAATCATCTAGCTTTATGTGATACCAGTTCATCTTCACTCCAGCTTTAAGGCTGAGCCGGCTGCATTCATATAATAATATGTGACCTAATTGAGAATGTGGAAACATTTTTTATTCACAAAGTCCACCTTGTCTGCCACAAGGGCTGTGCTGATCAGAGTGCAATATATATGGCATCAATCACTCTCAGCAATCCTGTGAATTGTTTCCAACTCACTAAATATGCAACACATTGCATTCATTATTGATACCTACAGTCAACTAATGTAAGCGACCTGTAACAGACGTCTGCTTTCATTGGCTGACCGGGCAAAAAACATTAATTATACCTTTGATCATCAGCATGAACAAAGTGTCAGGACACCGGTGCCCTGCCGAGTCCACTGATGTCTGCTGTCGGACAAGAATGGTGTGCATCTCAAAGTCTTGTTGTATTTGCAGGCAATGTACATATCAAGCAGGACGTTTAAACATCTGGATCCCGCAGCCTGAATATAATCCTCTCCAGAGCAGTATAGCCTTAGTTACTATGGTAATGTCCCAGGTTTAAAAGTGAGCCATCACTATCAGATCGCGGTGATTACAATGCACTCTGCAGTGTCGTGGCTTTGAAGTTGAGCAGTAAGGTTTTGTGCAGTTTCATCTCACCTTTTAATATTAAAGGACGGATCCTCCTAATTCAGGACACACATCAAGAGCGTGTGCAGGTCAATATGTGGTACTCTGGGAGTTTAGGATGAAAAGTAAAAAAAACAAGTGCCTTTTGTGTTCAATTTGCTGTCTTCTGGGTGTAAAAATGGATCAAATGAAGCTGGCTAGCTGCTGTGCTGTGGTGCACATGATTGAGACAAACGTCCCAGATCGTGAAAAGTGTTTTTGGCTACATTGAATTAGACTGAGGTCACGTCGGAGTAGGAATTGCTGTTGACACCTTGTAGCCAGGGTTTACCAGCACTGGATTTATTTGTGTTTCCTGTTTTATTTTGACACCTTCTCTGTTGAGCTTCCGGCCTTGTGTTTCCCAGCTTTGCCTGCGTTGATTGTTTTCAGCTGGTCCATTGTGTTCACCTGTGTTCGATTCTCCCGTTAGCCTGCTCTGTTGGCGTGTTCTTTGTTGGGTCATTGTCGTGAGAATCCTTTGGACTTGCCTTTAGTTTTTTTGGCTTCATCACAGCCTTACCTGTTCTGTAAGTGTTGCTTTCTGTGCTTGGGCCCTTTGTTCTCCGCCCACCACACGCCAACGGCGCCCACATAGCAATTTCTACATCTGTAGCTGTCCTATACAAGAATGTATAGTTTTGTATTGCATTACTGGATTTACAGTTTCATTTTGTGCAATTGGAATTACTCTGTGCAGAAACGTCAAATTAATAAATAAAGCCCACTGAAACATTTCAGATTAGTAATTTCTGTGACATACTGTGAGGCAGCACACTCCATGCAATACAGACGTGCTCTTATTTTTGTTGGAATGGGATGGTTTACATTAAATCATTAAATAGGAGTGTTTTCTGGGTCATTGTGTAATGAGTGGCCAACTGTTGGGAGATAAAGGTGTTGATCCTGAGAGGTGTTTTTTTATGAGTTGCGTTTTGGACGTCCTGTTTTGAAAAAATAAATAAATTTGAACTGAATCAAGTGAATCGTAAAAAGAACTGCAAGACATTGACTGGCTGAGGCAACACCTGATCATGACATTACACGTTTGGAGCCATGTTGCCTCCATTTGGCGGCTCCACCGCTCAGACGAGAGAGCACCTTCTTCAGCGCCGGATCCCTCCTTCACATTTCTCTGGGACGGGAAAAGCAGAAACGCACAGTGACGTGAGAAATCCCCTGACGCCCAGAGATTGCAATAATCTCTACTCTTCTTTACAATATTCGATTCCTAATGCTTTCCTACGAAAAAAGAAAATTATGGTAATCCCCTCGTCACGTATCCATTGCTGCTGTCAAATCCACATGAGGGCAGCCAAACATGCCTTTTCTCTCCTTTCTGTATGTGTACGTACACAAGCCCGACAGCATAGTGCTCTGGAATAATTACTGTGAGCATACGTTCATTCACCGTCATTAGGAGCCCTATTCGCAGTGCTTTGTGGATTACCGCATCACTGCACTGATTTGGAAGTTCACAAAACTCAAAAGTCCCTGGATCGAATGCCCGAATTCCTTATAGTGCAAGATGAACGCATGTTAATCTGCTTTGATGTACGTATGAATAGCTCACAGCGAACTATGGTCTCCATCGCAGACTGGCGACATCAACATATATGAAGAGGGCTGTATGTTGTCAATGGAGCGCCGCTGCCGTTTGCTTGGCGGCTTATTACAAGCTCAGTGTGTGTTCATGACTATGGCAGTGACATGATTGCCTGTAACGTGACACATCGTCTAACAAATGAGATGTAACGTCTTGGTGAGTTTTGGAGGCACTTTAGAGGAATTTTGTGGTAAGGCAAGCTAACCTGCCGCTGGCTGGAGTGGCATCGATCTTCTCATGTAACTCTCTGCAAGAAAGCCAGTTAGCACGTTTCACCAAAATGTCAAACTGTTCTTTTAAGCCAGTTCTCGGCTGAATATGATTCTGCACATTTGCATATAACCTTGTGTGTGTGTGTGTGTGTGTGAGCGCAATGTGTGTGCATACTGTATGTGTGCATATGCGTGCACGTTTTAAGCGCCAGTAATGGCCCGGTGGTAGCTTTTCATATACGTCTGAGCTGTGTGCGGTTTGGCTGCAGACGCCTCTGCTAATAGGTTTCATGTGAGTGGCCCTGCTGCTGCTCTCTAAAGGTAATATGTCACAGTCCAAGTCCCCCTGGCCGTGCGGTCTGTCTCACCACCGTCCTGCCCCACTCCATCAAGTCATCCCTCTGCACAGACTAGCCTCTGGGGGAGACGCCTGCCCAGGAGTGTCTAGGAGTCTTTAGGTAATGCTAGATAGAGATATATGTGGTGTGTGTGTGTGTGTGTGTGTTAGTGGCTGTGAGGCTTTGATAGTGTGTACACAGCAGCCATGTGTGTGTGTGTGTGTGTAGCTTAAGAAACCACTTCCTGCAAACTGCTCTCTGCTGAAGTACTTTGCCTTGACTGTCAGCTAAAAAAGAAACAAGGAGGCAAATCAAACGGGTAATAATTGTAAGGTCTCGGATTCAAGACTAAGGCTGTTTTTCTGTTTGTTTTTTTCAGTAGCTGGAAGCCTCCGTTTATCTGAATGTCATAATTAATCACTCTGACCTGGGATCACTGACATTTGGAAGTTCACCACCAAGCCCATATGTTTTGACATTAATTCAGTGTCAGTTTTTGCTGCCTAAATATCCAAGAGTGGGTCTAGTCTACATTATGTCAACATATGAGCTATAACCAAAAGATGTAAATCGGTTATTGCGCATGTGTGTGCTAAATAATTGTGCTGTACAGTTCTTTTGAGTCAGTCAGACTCAATAACAAAGTGTTTGAGTTGATTTGCAATAAATTTGAAGTTAGTCTTTGCAATTAAAACATGCATTATCCATCTATCATCTATAACCGCTTGTCCTTGGAGGGTTGCGGCGGACTGGAGCCGATCCTAGCTGAGAGGCAGGGTGCACCCTGGACAGGTCACCAGTCGGTCTGAGGGCTGACTGTGAGCATGAACGGTTGTCAGTTAGCCTAGCCCGACATGTCTTCAGATTAAAGCATTTAAACATGAATGGACAAAAGTATGAGAACAAGACCCATTTTGACAAATGCTGTAATTTCCCTCTTAAAAACATCTGGCGGTTCTCCCATAGCTTAGGGATTAAGACGCTGACCGTGAACATGAGCGTCGCCAGTTGGAATCCACCCGTCGGAAAAAAGTAATTTAAACAAGTCTGAAGCCGATGCCTCCTGTCCACCTGTCACCTTGTCTGTTTGAGTGAATACATCAGCCACAATGTTTGTGACATCAAACATCTTCTGCAGCGAAATGCTCAGCGTTGTGTGCCGTAACATCATGTACTCCTTAAACCTCTGCCTGCGCTTTGTGAACCCAGGCTGGCATTTATCATCCTGGATATCAGTATGTCAGGGCCGATGTGCTGCTGACAAAAGTAGATGCATGGTAGGTGTTGTTGCACCCAACACCTTTTATCTGTCAGCTGCGCTATTGGCCAACACGCCGGCACTCTGCCTTTTTTGCTTTCGGCAGAAGCCTTGCATTGGATTGATTCTCTCTCACTTTCTCCCTGTTTCAGTAGAGGTATTGAAGGGCGTTGATTCCCTCGCAGATCAGGCAAGACCAGCCGCTGTGTTGCTCGGCGAGAGGCAAAGATGTAATCGAGCGCGAGAGAGAGGTCACCGATATGATTATCCCCGAGTGTCAATACAGAAGGGAGACGCGAGAAAGGTCCCCGCTGAGCCGGAAAATGAATGGCTTTGACCTCATCAAACCTGCGGAAGCATCTCCACTTGCTAATTAAGATTGAGTGGAAGAAAGTTGTCAGTGTACAGGGCCGGCCATCTTAGCTGAAGTTAATCAAGCACACTTCACTTCACTGCTCTTTGTATTCATCAAAAGGCTACGCCCAGGAAGGAATAGGCGTTGATGCAGTTGGCATCATTTTATAATCACGATAACAGCATTTTCTCAATAACACCAGTCCATCCCACCCGTTAGGCCTCTGCGTGAGACACACTGTATTGTGATGCATTCTTGCAATAAGCATGTGCTTATTTGTTCCACATGGTAAGGGGTCTGATGCCCCAATAACAGGCTGGTTATTCCCAATTAAACTCTCACATCCATCATAAACCGCCACTGTAAACCAAGCATAGGGCCATTATTGGCTCCCATTAATACTGTATATACAAGCAGATGGCGATGGAGTGTGTGCGCGTGTGAGAAAGAGAGGGTGGGGGGTAAAACAGCATAATCCAGCTCCATATCTGTTTATTGCAGAGTTTTGCAAAAGCCAAGCATTTGGATTCACGACACAGACGCACGACAAAGCAAACAAAGTCACGCAGACACACGCACCGACTACGTTATGATGTGTACTGGGCAATTAATTCGACCAATAACCCGTCACCATGTCTGTGTGCCCTTGGTTAGGAAGCCCTGGCTGAAACCTCTCACAACACCGTCACCCTGCCTCTGACACCTTTTTTAGAAGCTCTCAGTGGGTGTCTTGCTTTCACCTCTGCAGATGTGTAGTAATCACACTTGCAGCGCCACAGAGTGCACCGCTGCAGACAACAGACGCTGCCCAGCCTTATCAGACGGAGAAACATGGATGACCCCGATCACACGAGGAACCCGGTGATCCTTGAGGAAGGTGTCCTCCCTACAAAGTGCTCCGTATGAGCAATGGGGAACATTGGAGGTTGGATCTGATTATCGTACCCCGCCATGCCTCTCCCCAACGAAAAAAAGAGTAAAAATAACAGCTCCGGTGTCAAAACTGCAGTCAGATGACAGCTAGTGCAGCGAGGTGCCCAAGGCAGCCACCCGTCCGCTCCTTTTGCTCGCCTTTCTGAAGGTCAGTCTTCAGCTGCCCTCCACGTGGCTGCAGTCCTGTTTACCTCTCTCTGAAAGCCAATTACATCGCCGCGGCGCGACGCCAGTCAAAGCTGTTATACTTCACACATAGACACACGCAGGCATGCACTTACAGTGATGCGCCGCACGCACACACAGCAGCAACTCGTCTTGGCTGCGGTAGAAGGCAGGCTGGCGCCTTTTGACCTGTCTGTGGTGTAATATATTGACGTGCGCACATGGAGCGATTATTTACAGCTCCGGCGCATCGTGAGGCAAGTTAGCGAGTGCATGAAAAACGATGGTTTATTTACCATGGGGTTTTTATATTGGGTTGAATGTGAGATGATTATAAACCTGTCTTCATTATCTGAAAAATGGAGAGGCTTTGCTAATGTTTGCTGATTTATTCTATAACCTCAAGGGTTTAGTTCTTGATTTATGCTACTCAATGGCAGCCTGTGTAATCATACAAGTGTTGGTAAAATAGTGATGGATGGCAGGTTGTTGTCCTCTGCGGTACCTTGGCTTTTACCTATTACACTGAATGATGGCAGCCTTAAGTACAATCATGTAAGGGTGGGAAACCTTCTCGAGCTCTATCTCTCTCAGATGGCACCTATTTAGATTGAAAGACTTTTGGCATGTTATTATAATTCCCAGCATTTTAAACCGAATCAGCCGTGTTCGGTTATCACCTATGTGGTAATGGGCAAAAGTCAGATATATGAGAAAAATGTGCACACCCCTCCTGTGCTGTCCACGTCCTTCTCTGCCATCTACAGATAGCATAAGGAAGTGCCAGGCTGCCATGTGAGCTCCCTGCAAAGACTCACATTTCATTGTGCAAGCCTCTTCTCGTGCATGTCAGCCTCTGCAGTCTTCCTGCCTCTGTCTCATCTGCTCACTCATGTCTCATGACGTTTTCAGGTTTTTTGTGAAGATGTGAAGATTTTTGACTAATTAGTACTGAATACAACGCGCGTATGCATCAAGAAGCATGTGCAGATTCACTGATATCCTGTAGTAGCATCAGTGGATGCAGCAGAAGTAGGGCAGCAGATGAGTAGCAAGTATCCAAACCATCTGCTATTTGTGGTGCTGCTGTTGCCGTGTGGACCAAAGATGTTGCACAAAGAAAATGAACAAGTTTCCTTCAAAGTGATTTAAAAAAAAAAAAAAAAAAAGCATTGTTTTGTTCGTCTGCTTTTTCTGTCACCAAGCCTCAGGTAACCTTGGATAGACGTTTCTGAGGCAGAATGATGAGCACAAACGTCAGAGTGCAATAACATCCTTGTGGTTAAAAAAAAAAATAAATCTAAAGGTGTCTTTTATTAAATTAAGCAGTTATACTAACTTCACCGTGATTCCAGGACAATTAGGACACTTTATGACCGTGTGAGCATGTGCATTAAAAAAATCAATGCAAGAGATAGACCGTCTGTGTGTGTTGGCCAGGTCTTGCTCTACCTACTCTAAAGGAGAACGGAGCCCCGGGGTGGAGCAGAGACGACGGGCTCCATCTGGCGCCTGGGCAGCCAATGAAAAGAACAGTGGAACTGTGGGAGCCAGGTAGAAGGGGGAACATCATGAAAGCTCCAATTGGATTTGTCGTCCAGTCCGCTGGCACCGGCTGCAAGGTGGCTAACGAGGCAGGTGGCTGAACAGGGAGAAAAGGTATTACCAGCACCATCGACTCGTCACGCAAGTGTTTCTCCGTTTTTTTTTTTTGTTTTTTTCTCTGCTGGTGTTCTTTGATGCCAAATGGAATTTAAAAAAAGGGAATTGCAAGGGAACTGGAACTGGGTATCTGGTAAACAATTAGGGCTCCTGAGCAGTGCTTGGGCTTGTTCGCTCCTTAAAAATGACTACCCTGTAGCTACTTCTCCCCACGGGGGGGGGACACAGTGCGGTGTGTGTGGTGTGTGGCGTGTGCTCCGTGCGTTGCACTCCTGAAGCATTATGGAGAGGAAATGATGGTGAGCAGAGAGCCATCTGCTTTGCCACTTGCCACGTCTGCCTGTGCCAAAAGCACCTCCTTGCCTCTATTTCTCAGGTGGGGAGTGGAGTGGATCCACGCTGTCGGCACACTGAAAGATCCTCCAAGATGAAATACCCAGATGTGTAGACAGTCACAGGATGTGACAGTAGAGGAATCTCGAAACTCTTCTACAACTTAAACCCTCGTGGTTCACACGCGTGGCGCACGTTCTCATGCATTGATATGATAATCGACACCTGGAGGCCGTGTGGGTGCCTGGTGACGCCGGACACAGATGGATAGCTTCTCATTGATAGACCCAACAGACAGAAAGAAGCAACGGTATTTTTTCTTTTTTTTTTTTATTTAGCCACCGGTCTGTTTTCATTTTATCAGAGCAGGAGTGCTGCAGAGATAGGCCCTGGTGTCCTTGACAGTGGTGACACTGAAGAGATGGATGTACAGCCGGTCAAAGGAAAGTCATTTATTTCCATTGACCCACTCAGTCAAGTGGATTGAAGCTGAGCCTTTTGATTTGGCTTTTGCTTTGCCTTTTTCCCCCCGCAGAGTCCACACTGCTCCCGCAATTACCACAAACAGAGAAGGTGATGGGTCTAAGATTTCGTCCTGATAAAGGAGTCAGGACCCTATCTCTCCTGTTGACACCATTAAGCCATCAATGAGAGCAAGAATGTGGGGGGGGGGCACTGAGGGACTGTCAGTCAAAACTTACCACCCTGCTCCTGTTTAAAACCGTCTGCCACTGAACTCCCACTGGCCTCTTTGTGGCTGATCCCAAAACCAGCAGCAGAGGGTCGATGGACTTAGTCGTCAGGAGGCATATTCACCACTTACTGTCTTATCAAACGCAAACAAGGGACTGCAGAAGCGCACGTATTCTTGGATCGGGGTAGTAGGTGGAAAGCGCTTAAGGGTTATTTGTCAAGCCAGGCGGCACTGACTGCCAGCACCAGAATAGAACGCCGTTCCAAGCAGCGATTGTCTGACAGAGAGCTGAAACAACTGCAATCCAGCTGTCACGCTTTGAAAATACACACGGATGGAGGAGTGTCGTGCGCAAGGGTGCGGTTAATTTTGAGGGTACACCTCAGGAGCACGAGGGAGTCGTATTTTGGCCAGTGCAGGCAAGAAAGTGCATTTTAGTCACTCCAGAGCCAGTTCAAGTCCAATCCAACAGTCGGTGCCAGACAGCACACCTAAATCTGTTCATGGTGGGACTTATCAAACAATAACAGACGCGTTGCAGATCCATTTATAGCTGTAAGAGACGAATATTGTTTTGTGACTTCGGGGAGGTTTCGGCACATGTGTCAACTTGTTGTAATACCCTAATATTTGATCTATTGCATAAATGTATGAGCAGTTGTCACTAGCCTTTTATTTTCGCATTTTGCTCAAACGCTTGTGAGGAGATTATGTCGAAAATTGAATCACCAATTACGCTCGGATTCATCTAATTCCACCTCAGGTGACAATTTAGGTCTGAAAAACAGAACTATAACAATCTCGCACAACGTGCTGAGACAGCTGTCTGAAATCAAAGCGAGACGCCCCCCTCTGCTTTTCACATGGAATCATCTCACAGAATGGTGCTTTTTTTTTCCCCATGTGAAGTTGTATAACAACTATGTTCTGCCAGAGTCATAGAAATGGGAGTGAAATCGAACACGCTGGTGTTTGGAAAAAGCATTAAAATAAGTCACCAGCGTGGACTGTCCATAGCAATTTCCACTCCTGAGCTCAACAAACGTATTGGTGTGTTGGTGGTTTTTAAAAAAAATGTCGGCGTCTCTCTGGAAGAAAAACACCATCTGCTCAGTTTTATTCATGTTAATCTTTTAGAATATACCACGCATAGCCATATTTGAAGGATAAGGCTGGTGACATTTTATATTTTTCTTATTGTTAACATGAATTATGAATGTCGCCAGCAGCATGGCTCTATGGATGGCAATATTGGTGAGCAGGTCGGTCAGTCTTGGTCACCACTTTGGTCAACACTGAAATATCTCACCAACTATTGGATGGATTGCCATGAAATTTGGTACTGACATTAAATGTTCCTCTCAGGTTGACTTGCAATAACTTTGGTGTTCCTTTGTCTTTCATCTAGTTCTACCATCAGATGCAAAACAAAATGTCCACTTGCCCTTCTTCATTACCGTGAACATGGCTATCCCACATACATCATCTTGCTGCTGTAAATACTCACTAGATACAGCGGCCGTATCCTTTTAAATAAACACGCTGCCGTGGTTCAACCCCATGCAAACGCACCTGTGCAGAATAACAACATTCTAGTTCCTCCCCTCTCTTCTTTTTCAATAGCTGCTTACCACAGAAAGAAAATAAAACGGCTTAGTCGCGTGTTCCAAACTCAAGCACCTTCTCGTGAGGAAAGCCAGAGAGCAAGAGAGAGATATCAGACCATCTAAATACCGACGCTGAGCAATATGGGAGAGGATGAGCCTCTCCATCTCTTGTGTAATGAAGAATGACTGAGAGGGATTGCGTGAGCCAACAGCATCTGAAGACGGGGGCCATTGCTATGCACCGAGTGTTACATTTCAGACTGAGCGAGTTGAGACCTGTGGCGTGTGAGGTTAGATTGCAAAAAGACGGGAGGAGTGCGAGGTTAAACGTCTCTTCTCTCGCTCTTCACCACCTAAATAACATGGCTCATTCATACAAGCAGCTCGCATTCAAGGACGCCAGGAGGTCTGCGGAGAGCGTGGAAACAGACTCGGATGGCAGTCTTATGAAGACACTGGGAAGAATTAACAGAGGGGGGCGGGGGGCGGGGGGGGGGGAAGCTGGCAGTGGAAAAATGAAATTTAATTAAAGACTAAATCTTCATCTGTGTCCAAAAAAAAACGAGAACAAGGCCGCTATAGGAAAGCCTTTTTTCCCTCTATATTTTAAATGACAGGGGTTAAAGGAAGACAGCTCTCGCCGCGATTTCCCTCACGTGTGGAGCTGGAGGGATTTGCGACGCAATAAATACAAAGGTCTTTTTAGTTCTCACTCTGTAATTCCTCACAACAGTTGGCAAATGCATGACACATTTACTTTTCAGTGGTAACACAACAGTGAGCCGTATGGGCCCTTTTTTGCTTTTCACACTAAATAAGTGCTGATAAGCTAAACCCTAGCAAAATGGCACACATAAGACGAGCTGGTGTGGATGAGAAAGAGTGCGTGTACTCTGCGGAAATCAGACTTACGGCTTCACGAAGCTGCGTGGCTGCGTGTGTACCTGTGTTTGTGGCGTTGGATGTGGTTGGTAGGCTGCAGTCCCCGAGGAGCTACAGTGCAGTAAGTCACTGGCTTGTTATACACGGGGATAACTAAATGAATGCGGGCTGCAGGCCCTTCTCTTCTCCAGACTTCAATCCCGAGAACCAAAATCATTTATTCACATCAAGAGGCTGCTGTATAAACCACCCAGAGGGATTGCATTTGACAGTCAGTGTATTTATTCATAAATACATTCCCGCAGATGCTTGCACAACAAGTGGGTTTGTTGTTTTTGGCTTTGCTGTCTGGTGCGCGCCTGCAACCTTTCTACACGGGAGAGGGTGACATCTCCTGCCACGAATAGCTATAATGTAACACTTTTTATTTTTTCCTTGATTAGAAGTCCTTTACGGTAAAATGATTCCATTCATTGCGAGAGGTAGAGAAATAATTAAAGCGAAACTCACTAAGGATTTCTCTTCTAATTGGCCATATGGACTGGAAAGAAAAGTTTTATTGGTTTCTTTTGTCTTTCAAAGCAGATGTGCAGGGTCTTAGACTTTTGGCTTTAGAGGCACTGTCATCTCTCCCTTGGTGATTCCAACCATAATTACTATACGTATAAGTGCTATTTTAGTCCATGCTAAGGTTAGAAAGTTAAGTACAGTCCCAGTTTTCCTCCCGTGGCCTCCTCTGGGTGTATTCAGTAGTCAACGGACGCGATGTCCCTGTGATGCGTGACGTCAAATGTTTACACTCTAACATCCTTGATGCCCTCGGAAGGCTGTGTTCTGGTTGGCTATAAAACTACTTTTATACGTGCTATTTTTATTTACGGTGGAAAAATAAAACAGCGGCGTTGTCAGTGTTATAGCACAAAGCCCAAGGCTGACACCCATTGGATCATAATCCCCAATTGTCACATCCTGTCCTTGGATCCATACGGCTCTTTTAGTTTTTTATTTTATTTTATTTTATGACTGACATTTGTGCAGGCAACAGTAGTTCTGTAGTTATTCCTTTTACATGTTCTAAATGGAAATGCTTTTAGTTCTATAACCAGCGCTAACCGACGGTTAGAATAGCCCGGCCGTGTCCCCCACCAAGAAAGGACTACATGTTTGACGTACAAAATCCTGTCAGAGTTTCTATTATTTGGCTTTTGCTTCTCATGTTCTCCAGTTAGTCTGGTCCAATAGTGCCTCCAATTGCCATAGCAACCTTCTAGGCACTGGAACCACCTGGTGCAGTTCATGTTGCTCTCGTCAGACATATTTACTTGAGTGAACTGATATTCGGTTTGCTCTGGTACGCCAGCAGAGAGCTGAAAATGCTTTGTTCCATCATCAAACGACCTTGTCAAAAGGAACCAAGCGCAAGGGAAAATGAGAAAGTGGGAGCAGGCATTGAGACGTTAGGAATTAGGGGTTGAGATCGCCTGTGACCTGCTACGGCAGCTCCTCCTGGTGCTACTGTTTGGGATGTTAGCCAGCCTTCAGCCAGACGGAGCACTGCAGCACCCAGCCTTAGTGTACTACACCCTCACCCTTTAGTTCTATCACAGAGCTGATATAATTCAAACTTTTATTCTTAAAAAGCGATTGTAGTGTTTGAAGTACCTTTGAAAATGTTTGTAGCAGACATGTGATATATACGTCCACGCGCAGCTTTGTTTAGTCATGTATTTACTACAAATTCCGCAGCTCCTCTCAGGCGCCAGATGGAGGAACCTAACCGGTGCTGGCAAGTAAATATCTCCGAGCCGCCTGGTGCCTTTGTCACAAACTCCTGGGGCTCCCTGGATCCCGGGAAGACAAGCACAACTTATACTTCAAGGTCAAGGTGTGTGTGTGCGATTTATAATGCAAGACACTCTAACACAGTCAATATTTTTACATTGGGAGGAAAAATCACAGATATTTTGTTTTTTTGAAGTAATTCAGTCGGTACTCGAAGTGGGCCAGTACTCACCGGTACTGCATTTTACTTTTTGGTGTACCGTGACTTTTTCTTGCTGCCAGTACTTTTTCTTTTCTGCCCTCTCCGTATCCGTATAACTGCATTAAGGTCTTTTCAGATGGTAAGCAACACTCTGGCTGATTTCCCGCTTGGATCTGCAGGTTCTCACTGCGCTCCACGGAAATGACTTCTGTGCACTACTTTATCCCTGCCGGTAGAACTGTACATTCTGTAGAAAATGTTAAACCTGTACAGTCTATAACTGAACAACATGACTACTAACTTTCAAATCAGTTCAGTTAGTACTAGTTCACCAGTGAGATCACTCTCTCATACATTTTCACTGCGCCGTATGTGGAGAAAAAGTTCAAGACAAAACAAATCTGGCAGCGGGTGGCGGCGTCTGCGTGAGACCACAGTTTCAAAGGCTTGCGCCCTCTTGTCGCTCCAGCTGTCAGGTTTGCCCGCACTTCCCTACCTTCCTGCTCGCCTGTCACTGAAAATGAATTAGGCCTACTAGGCGCGTCAATCACTCCTCCGTCCAAAAAGACCTTCACCAAGGGGGCACGACTTGACGCTCACCTGTTCCCGTTCTCGCACGCCTGCCAAGGAACGTTGCAGGCCTGATGACTTCACCACACACCAACGCTAGTGCAGATAGGCCGAGGGACAGCTGCACAGCGTGGTGATGATTCGTTTGTGTAGCACACTAAAAGTAGAGGGAAGGGATGTCGGCAGGACGAAAGGGCATCCCGGCCTGATGACTTCATTGAACCATACTAAAGATAGTGTAGTCAATTATTTTTTACTCATATAATTGAAATGGTTGTCCCCTTGGTTAAATAGCCTACATTAATGTTGTCAACATCAGCAGTATCCCCTAGTAGGCCCATCTTTTATCC
Source organism: Gadopsis marmoratus (assembly GCA_036023855.1). Lineage (NCBI taxonomy): Eukaryota > Metazoa > Chordata > Actinopteri > Centrarchiformes > Percichthyidae > Gadopsis > Gadopsis marmoratus. The sequence goes on along the minus strand of JAVQJF010080522.1, from coordinate 19,986 downwards.
ACTGTAGAAATTCAAAAAGATACAGGCGCCAACATGTGAATAAGGGGGAGCACTGGCACTTCTTTTTTTCCACTTCAAGCACTGATTTCAGTGTGTTAAACCATGATTTTGGCCTGCAATACAGAATAAGGGAGTGTTCCGGGGCCCACACGATCCCTCCATAATTGCACAGAGAACGCCACGAGCAAGACCTGAATGGAGATTAGTCCCGTTTTTTCCGTCTTTGATGTAGGGATCTAGAGCCAAGCCAACATTTTTAAATGACTGTCACCTGCTGTGCTGCTGTATATCCCCCAGGGATGCTGTAATCATTGGCAGGTTGCTGCAAATCAGACAGACACTTGACTACCTCTCAATAACAGAACCATAGCTGCTAGGGGGAAGCAGCTCTTTTTATGCATCTGTCTTTCTGTGTGGATCTCAATGAGGCCAGTGAGTGTCCAAACGTGGCAACATAAAGATGCTTGATGTCATGGCACTGGCCAAAGTGTACCTATGGAGCATCCGACAGCGCAGCGTCGATGTCTTTCTGTGCCACAAGCAGAGATTCAGGGACAACGTGTGCATGTGTTGGCAATCGCAGCATGTCTCCTTAATAAAATCATGTAAATCAAGTTGTGGTGCAGACAAGCCCCTGAAAAGTGCAGGCAAATAGCTGGCTGCCTCTTTGTAAAAGAAGCATTCTCTGATCTTATCTGACTTTGTAGGGTGGAAAAACTTTCCTTACCCGACTTGCTGGTAACAATGCTGTGTCTTAGCAGCAATGGTAGCACTGAATGATCTTAAAGCTTCTTGGATCTTTTAGGGAGTGTTGGCGGAAAGTGCTAGTGGATTAGACGCCATCTCAATTTGCCTAACCTCAACCTCCACCTTTGATTCAATTTACAGTCTGCATTTCTTTCAGAAATAGCTATTCAATGTATTTATATTCTAAAAGGATGTCTCTATATAATAGATCTAATTGTTTGATGTGGAGTCCACCATTCCTGCGCAGGATTCACTTCGTTTGCACAAGGAATTATTAGCATGTGATCCAGTGTCACGATAATTTGATATCAGGCTCGGTGGTTACTGTCTCCCATAGCTGTATTTAGTTACAGTTTAGTTACTGCCAACCACACACAGGGTTGCTTTTATTGTGAAGCAGTCACAGGAAACGCAATGTATTTTTCATTGTTATTATCATTTAGTGTTGACTGTGATCATTCATCACAAACGTGTCTACAAGTCATTTTCTGCATTTTTTTTTTATTGCCCAAATTAGTATTCTTGGCAGCATTGCAACTTCAGTTGTAATCCGTACGATTTCATATGTTTTGTACACAGAAAATACATTTTTAAAGTAACTAGTATCTAGAGTTGTCAATTGAACGGTGGCGTTAACAGACCAAGCTGCAAAGCACCAACACCCCCCTCTCTCTCTCTCTCTCTCTCTCTCTCTCTCCCTCCCTCTCTCGCTCCCTCTTTCTCTCGCTCCCTCTCTTTCTCTCGCTCCCTCCCTCTAATAATGCATCCTATTGATAATTTACACAGAATATTCAACTCAGGAGACTGATGCTGATTAACTGAAGGAACCACTCTGGACTGTGACTCTGACGATGTCGCTTTGTTCCTTGATGAGTTAACCATTCAAGAAAATAAACTTGTGTTTTGTTTTTTTATTATTGTTATTGTCATTTTTACTATTAGATGGTTTCTTGCGATTCTCCGTGCATTGGATTGGACAGCAGAAATGACACAAAGCATTTTAATCAAATGTATTTTGATTGCTAATGATGTCTGAGTGCATTTAGAGTAGAAATCCACCATTTTCCAAAGTTTTTTGTGTGCTTGGAACAGAATTGGGTTCTTAACAGGGTACCCAAATGTTTCAGAGGAAGGAAATGCACTCGACACCTTTGTTTGACATCAAGAATGCACACACGATGAGCATTTATCCCCAATAAATCATCGATATGCACCACTCAGCCTGTTGTGCCTGCACTCGGGTCCTTTCCCTGCACCGCACCATAACACAGGGCACCTTTAAAGCACAGGACTTTAATGTACTACATCTCTCCACTGCTCAGGGCCTCCGAGTGGTTAGTACTGTAGGAAGCTCTAGCAGGACAACATGCCATCAGTTCTGCTACTATTGTGCACGTGGCCATTGATCAGAATGCAGTTTTTAGCAGCTCACACAGCCTGGATGCAGCGATAAGCAAAATGTTGGTTTCTTTACAGTATGTCCTTAGCCATTTTTCACAGAAGAAGACAAGTATCTTGTTTTACATCTTTATCATGTGTGACGTCCAGCAACAGCCGAGCTAGCTTGCAATGGCTGTGGGGTTTTCCGCTCCTGACCAAGCATTTGCATAATGGAATTATGGGCTCAGCCATGCTATGTCTTTAGTGGACCATTAGGCAGGCCTTTACTGGATTGTAATTAGTGGCTTCTGCCCTTCACCTTCATTAGCATGCAAATGAAAATTCTGAACACCAAGAAACATTTGGCACATTGAGAGAAAAATGCCAAAGTGATTAACAGGCAATCCTTGGTGGAATTGTCTATTCCGGTCTATCACAGTTTGGAGCACTTGAAATGAGACATTGCGAAGTGGTCGAGTCTTAACAGGTTGATCTGAACAAGCACCTGTTGAAATGAATTTTGATTTTTGATGTCTGGTGACTGAGAGTGTCATTTTGACCAAAGGCTCTTTGGCCTTTTTATCAGGATGAAATTCAACCTGATGTTCTGGCTAGATACAATTTAACCTTGTTCATCCTCTGGTACGTTCTCTTCTAAATCAAGGCCGCTCCTGTCTTCTGTAGCATTCGCACACATTTCAGTCCTACCTAGATGTTTTCTTAACCCTACCTAATAAAACACTGTAGTTGAACTTCTAAACCATCTAGTGGAATTTGCAATTCTAATGCGCTCATTTGAATGAAGCGCTGCTTACCATGAATACAATTGAACTTTCAAGACATGTCAGACAAGACCCTGCCAAAAGCAGCCCTTCGACATATACACATTAATCACAGGAGGTAGCCACTGGGCTGGCCAGTGTGGAAACATCATTCCAGCGGCAGCACCTGCCAGAGAGGGGTGAAGCCTGGGGTCGACCTCCTTTTGTTAACCCTGTCTAATTAAGAGTCAAAAGTCAGCGCGGGGAGACAGGTTGACGGCAGCTCCGGTTGCATTACTCTAACAAATTATCGACTCTATAGAGCTGTAATTGATTTAAATATGTAGAGGCCATCTGTGAGGATAGATAAGTTTGCAGGACCCATCCACAGCTTATATTTTTAGTCATTTATTCAGAAGCCTTCATTTAAATTTTCGGAAGGGCAAGCAGCCATTGTCAATGCACACAATTAGTCACAGGATTCGCATTTAAAGAAATTAAACAGCCGCCACGGGAGCATCCTGTTTAGCTCCCACGCGGAGCACTCAATCTAAACTGCTCTCCTGTCAGAAACTCAAGAGGAAGACAAACAACAAACATGATCATTTAGAAAAAAACAAGGATGAATAATGTGACTTTTACAGCTCCTTGTGTTATGAATGGCGCAGTTCAGCAGCCAATTGCTGTTCATTGTTCATTCATTATTATAATAAGTGCTTGTAGAATAATGACTTTAATGCATAAATACGACTAAATCACTCAGTGACTAGATAAATAAATATATAAATGAACAAACGACTAAGGATGAAATGCAGTGATGTCAGACAACCAACCTCTTCGTTATACGTATATTGTGCATTGATTGCAACACACTTGTCTCTGACAACCTCAGTCTGCAAATCATGATCATATTGGATGATTCTACAGGTTAGCAATGATGACTTACAGTGCCGGAAGTGGTGTGTTCTTTAGTAGCTGTAGAGGCCTTTTTCAGTTAGTCATAGCCTTTGTGCAGGAAATATTTAACTTTTTCATATTATTAGGGGACCCACAGGCCCGACCCCACTGCTGTTTGTGTAAAAATAATAATTCCTCCAAATATTGTTTTTCTTCTTAGCTTATTAAACCCAGATATGTAGAAAGTATCATAGTGGTTCCATTTACCACAAACTGGACTTGCACATTTGATGATGGTAACAAAAAACAGCAATGACCACAAAGCATATATGAAGGTATATGCATATTTATGCATAGATGAACAAATACATAGATTATTTTATTTGCCAAAAAAAAAGCCACAGACAAAATCACGTACAGTATGTTATCCTACATAGTTGTGTTGCTTTATGTTTGGGGTCAGTCAGAACTCTGTTCCAGTAGCAGCAATCTGAGCCGAGCTGTTTGGGTGGGTATCAATTATGTTTTAACGCTTTTTATTTCTTCAAACTGAAACTCTGATAAACAAAGACCTGCTGCATGATCAAGCACAACAGATGTCAAGTGAGAAATTCAAGTAGGTGTAAAAGTGGCTAACTACCTGTACGTTAGAAGAAGAGCAGCAAATTGTTTTTGCAAACGTGCTGCCATTTCTTACATCTGCTGTATTCGGAGTTTTCTGAAGTATTTAGAGGGCTTCTTATTTTTCAGCGTGCTGCGTGCTTCCATCTGAAGAGCGGCGGCGGCACATTACTGCCACTACAGTAAGTTGAGCAAAGTAAATTCGATTAAAACAACGTATGGATTTAAATTTATTTTCTTTTTTAAAAAAAAAGCCCCTATGCCGACTCGTCACAAAGGGAGAATTCCAAAGGTGTCTGTAACTGATTTCTGTCCATTTACAATCACGTGTCATGAATGAGGGATTCATTTTCATAGGTTTTCACAGATGAGTAATCTGCCTTAATTACATGTCTGTTTGATTATAAATCTGAAACCATTAATTGGATTGGTAAATGTATGACAAATCTATACTGAATGACAGCACTGCAGAATAAGCACAATTTATTTTCCTTTCTGTCCAGAAGATGAATGGTCTCCTGAGGTCTTCTGCCCCTGTATCGCCCCACACATCTGTCTCACATGTATGTGTCTTTATTTCTTATGTTTATGGCCTTTTTTTGCCTGAAATGTCTTCTGTGGAAAAAGTATCCCCCAAAAAAACGTGTTGGATACAAGTTGATTCATGATTAGCGTGTTGAAGAATATGACGGGTTGACAACAAGGATGTTAGTTATTCCCCTAAATTAGGGTTTAACAGTTCAGAGACCAAAAAACAAAAGATCAAAATGAGCATAATGATTTCACAGAGTGAAATATCTTGCGATCAGACCTTACACGGCCTCTCATTATGAAATTAAGCTTCCCCACCCACCCACACCCACCACAGTTCTCATACAGTAAATCAAGTATTAAAATATTAGGTCCAGTGGGTACATCTCATTTTATTATTTAATTATTATTTCCTCCAAAGGAAAAAAAATCAATTCCATCATTGTTCAGCATGGACAGCTTGCTCAATAATTCATACAATTAGTTTTTCTCCTTAAGCAAGCTCTCTTGTTTCGGTAACCTGCCTCAACCTTCGCACTGGCCCCTGTCTTATTAATCAGCCCCCATCGATTTAGTGTTGAAACTAATTAAAGCCCTGACATGTGCAGTTGATTCCAGACATCTGTGTGTGTCACGAATGCAAAAGCACGCCACTCTCTAACTCACTGCCACCGACACCCGCACAGTAACTTGTCCCGACGCCAAAGAGAAATTACGCACTTAGTGTTTTCCAGCAGATTCATTGCCACCTTTAAGACCATGTTTGAATACTAACAAGCCTCTCTAAAATGTTGGTTTCCTTTCTGCCCTTTGTATCACAACTTAGTTATTTTTATCGTAGCTCTGTCGGTCCTATCAGATCATAGGTCACATTGAAATGATCAAAGTAATATCCTCGGAATGTGGCAACATCGCAATAAGTCCTCCAACCCAAACGACCACATGGGTTGTTTATTCCTAACAGCTAATACGACCCACAGCAATGTTCCCTAAATTAGCGCCCCCACCGGTGACAGAAGGTATGACTCCAAAAATGGCCAAATAGGTGACTCTTGAAACGACATGTATAGGTGCAGCGCGCCATCGTCATCATGGTAACAAAAATAAACACATGGTTAATGTTGGGATGACCGCTTCCCAGTTTAGTTAGGTTTCGGCACCAAACCTACTAGGTTTAGTTTTAGGAAAAGACCGTTGTTTGGGTTAAAATATCATCCAAGTGTTGATGATGTACATTTATTCTCTAGTCCCTAAAGAAAACCTATTTCTTGATTGAGTTTAAAGTCACTTCATCTAGAAGTCTTTAATTGCTAAACTGTTGAAATTCAAAACGCTCAATGAAATGTTTTTCTTGAACTTTTTTTTTACTGCAGATGCATTTAAATATTGTGCTGGTTGTGAAACTGCTGACTCACCTCATCTGTGAAAGGCCACAAACCGCAATAAGCAGTAATGCAATGCACAAATGATCTCACATGCGGTACTGAACAAATGAAGTCAAGGCTAAATAGTTGAGCCTTTGCTCCGGGCTGTTTTACAGTGGCCCCGAGTCATTTAAAATGTATGCTTTGTGTAGTAAATGTTCCTTGCCATGATAAACACTCGACACCATTCATTTAGTAGTATAAACACGCATAACTAGACTTCGTGCCCCTAAAATGAATATGTGCTACTTAAAGTAGCAGTGGTGGGTAAACAATTAGCGTATTCAGCCCTTCAATGATGAAGCTTCCCACTACCCCTATTAAGACATAGCATCTTTATACAGTTTATCCCTGCTGTTTTATGAATTCACAATTACACCTCATTAATGTGTCATTTGCATAATTACAAGGAATGGGGACACCGTTCACAGTGGGAATACACACTACCTTGAAGGGGAAAAAAAAAGATGTACGACACCGCAGTGTTGTGAGCTGTAGCAGCAGAGCTAGTTTGATGCCGCATTGTTTATATTTTAAGTTGGGTTGATTATTAATGAATTTACAGCTCAAAAACTGGGACAAAATTCACTTATGTGTGCTGTGTGTATTTTTGTTCCAGCGATGCCTAATTGACAACCGGAATCCACCAACCTGAACATACCTTTTCTTTGTGTTTTATTTTCCCTATTATTCTCAGCTGCATTAATTCTCAAAATGTAATTGTCTCATCGTGGGTATGAAATAGGGTGTGAAAAAGTGATATCTGCAATGATAGCTATGTGAAAATTTCAGCAAAAGAGCTTATTTGGCCTGCTCAGGTACTTTAACCCACCCTCTGTAGGTTATTTGTAAGATAAATGAAACCACAGAAACAGATGACAGGTCTTTAGCTCAACTATAAAATGCAATTAACCAGCAAATGAGGCCAGGCAAGCCACTTTGACCATTCGGCATGAGCAACAGCTAGAGGGGAAGGGGGAGAATGGTAATTCATACCCAATCTGCAAACTGCCCTTGTTCTTTTACTGGGTTGATAAATAGCATTTGACGTTTTAACTGCTGATTTGGGTATTCAAAGGTATTTAAGTCAGATTTCTATGAGTCTTGGTCATTGCTAGCTAGCAGAAATGATCATTGATGGCCTCTTTTGTTTGTGGTATGTTTACCTATTTGTTTGTTAAAATAGACCTTTTGTGAAATTGTTCTGAAATGGTCCACCTCAACCTAGGTTTTACACAAGAAATTACCTTTTTAAAAGGTTTTATACCAGAATTTCTAATGCTCATGTTTTAACAAGACCAGATGGTCTACAGCTACGCCAGCGGCTCTGTGAGGCTGTACTTATGCACAGTAGAGCTGTGAAAGAAATGCTAACATGCTCACAATTATTCATTGTATTTATATAGAGATTTGTAAAACACGCAGTTACAAAAGATCAAACATACACATACAAATACAAGAATACCTACCTGCCTACCTACTGTGGCAGACCAGGCTGGAGGGCTGAGCCACCGAGCCCCAGGAGGAGGCCCGGCCGAATCAGCGGAGGCGTGTACTTCCATACGTCCGAGCCCCACCTCGGCTGTAGGATTCACCGCACCTGCCAGCCATCAGCTGATGAGCGCCACACCCGACCAATCAACCGGCTGGAGCGCATAAGAAGCGGCAGTCGGCACACAAGGACAGAGCGGTGGAAGTGGTGAGACCTTGTACGTAATTAGTAACATTTTAAAGGCAATGCTGTCATTTCAATTCAGTGTTTTACTAGAAGCCAATGAAGGGAGGCAAGAATTGGGGTCACGTGGAGCCAACGACTAGTTTCTAGCCTCTGCATTTTGCACCAATTGAAGACGAGCTAGGAGGACTGAGTAATGCAAGTGAAGAGAGTTATGGTAGTTTAAAAGAGAAAAGATGAAGTTGTATATACTAGAAGTTCCACGTTTTTGCCTGATGGTGAAGATGTGCGTCTTGCAATATTTCTCAACTGAAAGAAACAAGACCGAATGAGGAAAAACAATTCCAGGATTCTTAGAGGCAATCTTAATATTGCTAGCCAGGGGGCCAATATTGTGACTGAAACCTCACTAAAACAATTGAGACCTCAATTTTGTCAGAATTGAGATGGAGGAAATTTTGAGACATCCATTTGTAACAGAATCTAGACAGTCATGAAGCATGATAAGGGTTAATGAGGTAATTAGGTTTAACCGAGTAGTAAAGCTGCGTGTCGTCAGCATTACGGGGGGAGGGTAAGAGATACCACTGGAGGAGTTAAATAGATGACCCAGATTTAGTATTGATAATGAAAACAAAATAGGTTCAATGATCGACCCTGGTGGGACCCCACATGAGAGAAAAGGAGTTAATGTGAACATTGACGTGTCTGCCAGACAAGTACGAGGAACACCATTTGAGTGCAGTACCAGACACCCCAACCAAGTTCAGTCGTCTCTCGATTAAAATGGCATGATTAACGGTGTCAACAACAGATAAATCGAGTAAAACTCAAATGGAATAGTCACCTTTACGTGCACGCATCAGAATGGCGTTAATTATTTAAAGCAGTGCTCTTTCAGTGCTATAGTCTTGATGGAAGCCAGATCTTTTCAAGACAAATTTTTCAAGAATTTTAGACCTGAATGGCAGTTTGGAAATGTGTTTTTTTTTTGAGGACAGAATAGACACTGGCTGTCTAGAAATGATCAGCCAGAGGAGAGAGATTGATTGATGATATAGAGAGAAGACAGGGGGGCAATGACTGCCAGGACCTCTTTAAGAAGTATATCAGCAGGGCAGGACGATACGACACGTATGACTAAGTATATCCAAGAGATCTTGCATGGAAATAGGGTGGAACTCAGACAGCAGAACAGGGCAGATAACTCGATCAGAGTGATAAACCCCAAGGTTGAAATTTGATCTGAGACCATTGATCTTGTCAACATCTTATAAACAGCCATAAATCAAAGTAAACAAATGAACATTTTGACCTGATGATGGTGCTAGATAAAGTCAGGAGATCAACACAGACATCTGGATTCATCCTCTGGGCACCATGGATATCTGTATCAAATGTTATGGCAATCCATCCAATAGTCGGTGAGACACGTCACTTAAAACCAAATCCTGCTGGTGGCACTAGATGAAAAGTCAGGGCAGCACCAAAATCAACAGGCTTCTGTATGAATGTCTGTACAAAATGTCGTGGAAATCCATCTATTTCAGCCTGGACCGAGTGGTGGAGCAGCCAACAGAACGTGACTGCCATCCCAGCAGCCACGCTGCTGGCATGGCTGAAAGCAGAACTGTTGATTTGGAGGAATCCACAGGATCCGATCGTAAAACTTCACGGTAGCCTTTCCATCACGCGGTGTGTTCAGAATGTAATCTGCAATATCACTGCACATTATACCGACATTTCATCAGGGAAAATGTACAGCTCCGTGCAAACCGCCCACCTTCCCTATCCACAAGCAGCCCACAAACCCCAGCGGTCGGATACCTTGCCAAGGCCTTTTGTTCTCAGCCATAATACATCTTTATTAGTATAATCCCGTTGCTCCTGCGCTTTACTCACACTCCATTAGTCTTTATCCAAATCATGTAGCTACAAACAGACTGTCATTGAAGGCAGGAGAAATACTCTCCGGACAGCAACAATGGTTAATTGCTTTTAACTTTTCGACTAACTGTTCAGTGCATCAAGTCTGAAAAGCCTTTGGCAAAGAGACAACTAGCAGCCCACATTTGGAGCTGAGCGCTGAAATGAAAAGCCTCCTTCTGACAGTTGCACTGTTTTCATGCGTTAGAAACCTGGCTCTGCCAAGTCCCCATTCTGGATACAGCGGTGTGCACAGGGGTCCCGAGATTTATGGCAGCAGCTCAACGTAGCTGGTGGGGAAAAGTCTTTGGGGGTTTTCACATCCCTCCATTTGTTTTGCACATTACTGATGTTTCCCTTAATGTGCTCCGAGCATCCCCTTGAGAAGCTTAGATGGGGCTGTTCTCAAGTTCAGGCTTCATTTAGTTTCCCCCATGTTCTTCTCTGGAGATAAAACCTGACATACAGACCTTTCTGGCTCTCCTGAGGAGCTATTAATACAGGAAAGAGAACAGAGGAGAGGAGGTGGCGAGCCCCATATCCACCTGGCAGACCAAGCGCTGCCATGTTTATTTGGATCGTACATGGGAAATGGATGAATAGGCAAGCAATAGCTTTTAGTTATGGTGGCGAACTGATGCTTCCAAAGTCCCAGATGAGCAGTGGGTCTTTTCGCCAGCCAGAGTTGTCCCTCACTAATCATCATACCCCCTAAGCATTAATATAACTGTGAACAGTTTGTTTTTTTAGATTTTCTAAAATTGTTGATCATCTTTGATGTACGATGCTGCGTGTTTAAGAGAATGTACAATGCAGTAGCACCAAGTTGGCTTTGCAGCAGTGTGTGAAATATTTTCAGCATTTTTCAGCAAAAAAAAAAACCCTGAAAAAAATGAGGACGTCTCTGCATACACATATCTAGGCTTTTACATACTGTATAGCTCGTAGTGAAGGTTCATTCTCTAGTAACATTTACATACCGCGGACATGCTGCTCAAGTTTATCTTCTTGGGCTGATTGTTGGTGGACACGATGACAAGAATCCAGCGTTCACTGCACAAAGCGCTCACACACTATCTGCAGCAGTACCATTAACCTACTGTATTTCCAAGGATGAAGACAAGCACATTAGGTAAATACATTATTCTCAAATAGCCCCATTAAAGACTAGCACAGCCAGTACCTGACGATTACTGCATTCTCTTTACATTGGGGCGGTTAACCTGACTTTTCCCAAGCATACTGGTGAGCTTATAATTGAAATCTTTCCTTTTGTTGAACTGAAACATAATAGTTAAATATAGTAATCGCATCAAACCATCGTGTGACGTGTAAAAGTAGGTCTGGTTTGCAATATTTGTCTGGTATGTTAGAAAGAACTAACAGCCTGATTTAACTCACATTGTTCCCAGTAAAACTGATTTGTGACAGTTATTGTGACACCTTTTAATTCTGTACATGTTTTTGCTGCGTGTGTTGTTGCTGTAGTGCTCTCATCTTCTAGCGAACAAGTTGGAGACGTTGAAACGTCAGCTTACAAAATGAATGGCACAAATCACAAATTTGGAGCAGGGAAAATCACTGGGAAGTACAGCCTACGTGTGAAGTTAGCAGGTGATCACAAAGGCAAAGGTGCCAGGCAAAATACACAATACCCAATTCCATGCAATCTGCCTTTGACACCAAAGCATGGATCATACAAACTGACACAGCCAGCACAGTCTATAACATATTCAGCAGAGCACCCTGTCTTGGCCACTCTGCCAGATGACCTTACCATGCCTCAGTCTCCGCTGGCAAGCCTCACAATGCCGTAACATAAGGACAATGAAGAGGAGGCGATAAATCTTTATTGAAGCAATTATAGAGCAAATGTTATTTACACCACCTAATTGGACTTGGGTATCTCTCTGCTCATAGAAATTAAGGCTCGGGGGGAGTTAAAATGGACACCAATTAATTTTTGCTGACAGAATCAGCAAAACAGCAAATGGCAACAAAGGGAGATTCCCCAGGAGGTAGTGACTTTAGAGGGAGGCGAGAATAACTCTACTAATGTAGTCACAACATCACACCATTTCCATATAAATAACTTCCAAAGAAATAAGAAACTCATTTGCGCAGCTGAAAAGAAATCAATTACGGCAACAAACAGGCTGCTCCATTCCCCTAGACCTTGAAAAGTGCGAATGACATGGTTATAGAACGTTCTAATGCTTTGCCTGGGTTCTAGTAGAATATGCATAATGTGCACTGACGGACAGGGAGGGGTAACGTCAGCTAGTAAATGTCAAGTACACATACAGGACCACACACAGCTTATTAAAAAGCTGTCACTAGGAGAGAAGAAGCTAACAGGATGTACCAGACTTGATGAGGATTTATTACCCACTGCCATCTTTACTAAATGGCATTCTTAGGCTCTCTGAGTCTTAAAATAAATCACCCTGCCCGTGTGTGTGTGTGTGTGTTATTGGGTCACTTTTGAAAAGTTGTTTTGTTAAGCATAGTTTCTGACAAGGAAAGGAATTACAAAGGGCACAAAGAGTAGCCACAGTTTTAACGTCTGTGTCGTTGTACAGTAAATCAAATGATCGAGAGTAAATATGGTTATCCTTTATCAAACGTTGGCTCCATTTGATGGTGGTGTGTATGTATGTATGTATATATATATATCAAATAGGATTATTTTGCCACTTAAATAAGTCAGTCAGTTCCAGCCATCAGTTGAATGCCACAGGGGGAGGGGTACCCTTGATAGGGGGTCCAGAGCTGAACAGGGACCCTGTGGTTTACATATTTTTTCTTTAAGAGCTCTGAAGTCCTGCAGGCAATTACTTTGACACACACCAGTTTGGCTTTGTAACACTCCAAAAAATAACCTTGTCTCAGTGTGTGTGTGTGTGTAACATCTCCATTAGAAAGAAGAGTGAGGTCTCGCCACATTTCTCACCAGGAAACAGACTGCATGAATAGACCGCTAGGAACAGGCAGTCGTTTGACACTGAAGTATTAATACAAGCAGAGGTTGGAAAGTGTCCCACTCAAGTAAAAGTGCTGAAATATCGCTTGGATTTTTACTTACAGCCAGTTTCAGTGTGCCAGTGTCTCCGCGAGCCTTCTCTTAGATTGGGTCCAGGCTGATGACTTATCCCCTGGGGCCATACCTTCACCTGCATGGCAAGCCCCAAGGGACAATGTTAACAAACACAGCATAATAAGGACCTGACAAAGTTATATCAGGACTACAGCTGCTCCGCCAGCCAACTGCCTTCTCTGGCCCTCCCCTTACAGGTTTGTACTTTCTATTCACAGTTACTGTAAGTTTCCGAACATAAAAAGGAGAACTGGGTCAAAAACCTAGAATGCTGGTGACTCTCAAGTCACATCTGGCCAAACAAACTGCAATTCACCGCTCAGTCCTGCAGGAGTTTGCTCTTTCTTGGTGCTTGTTTAGTTCAACATTGTTGGATATTATAAGCAGTAGGGTCTTGCGGTATTTAAAGAAAAAAAAGAAATTAGCGGGTAACAGTTAATTTGCTTTCTGGCAGTTTTTAAAAGGTGCAATAAACATTTATCATAATTACTGTAATGAGGACAGGTAACGTTTCCATATATTCTTGTTTCTACAACAACAACCTAGGATGTATGTTGTCCGCTCAACCCTGTCTCTTTTTTAATTTAATTACACTCATTTACTCAAACTATTTAGCCTTAGAAAATACTTCTGTAGGAAAAATAATACTGCCTGGATTCTTTTTATCTTTAAATCAAAATAACAGGTATATTGAACATATTTGCAAGCTGCTGGCTGTATTTCATTTCTGTTTCCCACAATATCCACTTCTGTCAACTGAAGCAGTTTTTAAGATTTGACTGTTATGTTTAGAGGACTCTTATAAAGGTAGGGTGTCAATATGTCTCATCTCGGGCTTCAAGTCACATTTGACTCTTTGGATATTAAACCAGGTTAGTAGGAATAATAATAAGAGTTTATTTATAGAGCACTTTTCAAGCAAGAGGCACAAAGCACTTTACGGCGTTACAAGGCTGAAAGATAATGATTTAAGAAAGCTGCTTGAAATAAAACCAGCTCACAATTCTAACAATATGATGAAATAAATACAAAGAATTCTCGGTAAAAGAAATTCAACATACCCAAGTCCTCTGCTTGTATGCCCAACCATCCACCCTGACCTTCACCCTAGGTGCAGCACAGGAATGACAATGTTTGTCTCACCCAGGAAGTGTGCCAGTGAAGGCAGTCCAGCCAGGAATTACATTAGCTGCTAAAAATATTTGGCAAAGTGAATTAGAAGACATACTTTGAAGGAGAGAGGGTTATAAATGATATAAAATAGTAATAAAATACAGGAAAAAATGTTGCCTTATCCACTGTAGTCAGAAATATTCGCATTATTCTCACGAGAGCACGTGGCGTCGTCATAGAAGGTTAAATATGCATGCAGGCAAAGCATCATGGGAACCACCCCGTAGCTTTTTTAATGTAGATTTGTCTACCTTTAATTTTTTAAATCTGAATAGATTCAGCCTATAGAGCTTGTCACTCACAATTACTGTGATTTACAAATAGGTAACCGGTAAGTGGACTTCACTTATATAACGCTTTTCAACCTCAAACTACCATTACACCGGCAGAGGGGGGCGCTAATGCTCCTTAAACACCAGTTGCCACCTGTCATTAAACAGAAGAAGACAAACCGCTCACGCCCCAGAAATGCAGGTAAACTTGCAGACCAAGCCAACAGGAAGTGCGGCAGGCTTTGAAGCCAATTTAACATAGTGGTCAAACCGTGTAATTACATCTTCCGGGTCATGTGACGCACACTGGCCCCGAGAGACTTTTTCCCCACAGACTGACATTATGAAAGAGATGTCTGTAAATCAGAGGATCATTTATTTTGAGGTACAACAACTAGCCAGCGCAAACACTTAAATATCCCTTGTTTAAATCATCGTGTCCTAAAAGGTGTAAATGCATAAATAGCGAACGGCCCACGACCAGCTCGAAGCAGGACGAAGCCGTCGTCGACAAGGAAAGTTCACTCAGCTTCAGCAGTTTGGAGAAATTATCACCTGCTAGAAAACGCAGAATGTAAGAAATTGCAGTACCTCAGATTTGTGAAATGTTCCGCTGTTTGGCGAATGTTTGTCATGCAAAGAATAATTTAAAACTTTCACTCAGGAGCAAAAATCAGCCGTTGAACTTGGACAATTTGAGCATTTCATAATGACATTTCTGGCCATATCGCCCAGCCCTCATCGCGAGTCAAACAGTATTTATTATAATTTTTTACCATTAATAAAATTGCTGCATTGAGGAGAGACGTTAAAAGGCGTATATTTTACATATTTTATCAAACTCGCAACAACATTCCTCTATTTGGATGTACTGTAGTAGCCACTGTTAGGGCTGCAGTTAGTATTTTATCAAGCTTGATGAAAGCTGTTTAAGAGATGTTTCTGACTTTCTCTTTGAGACCCTCAACACTATTCAGAACGGATGCTGAGTCAGCCAGCGGTGCGGCTCCGACGCCACATTTGAACACAGCACTTCATCCTCTGTCTGACACACACACAGCTACATTACAGATATCATTCACACAAATAAAATCCCTTTCTCTAAAGTAGGCGTTAAAATGACAACTTTTTCATCTCTTTTTATTGGACGCTGGTTTGTTTCTGCACATTCAATAACTTTAAATTGAAGTAGCCTGCGTGTCAGCTGTTTAAAGGATAAAGTCGTGGAATCCAATCTGCTGAACAAACTGGGAGCCGTCTTCATTTGGAGTAGAAATGAGTGGGGCACCAGTGGGAAAAACGCAATATTGTCTGCTTTTCCCTCACTGGACAAGGTCAATTAGAGAAGGACGTGGATTGGCAATCAAACCTGACACCAAAGATTGACTATGGTGATTATAACCATTCAGATGGGGGGCTTTAAAGGTTATTAATAATGATTTATGGAATTCATTAAAGAAGTAAGATGGGATTCCGTGCTTTAAATACATTATATAAGTCCAGCTGAGGGAATTTAGCAGTTGCGGAAACTCCAGTTATAAATGCAGCATGTTCTGTGACTGGATGGTTTGTCACTTGGACTGCGGTGGAGTTACGATTATGATTACAAGGAGTGAAGATGAATTAGCTGAAGAGGCGCAGCATAAATATCAAATATGAGATTCCATGGATTGATGCTGAACATATGCATGCATCATATGTGACACATGCAGTCTATTAATATTAATAAAGACATGGTTTATTATTGGTCCACATTAGACGTCAGAGTGTATTGTGTCTCCACCTTTGCTGAGGTGTGTCCGCGCTTCACCTCGTCAGGAGTGTTTGGACCGTCTAAATTTATTCACATTTTTAATTTTTTTTAAATGAAAAGTAGACAAATCTAACTCTTCATGGTTTGGTATTTATTTTCTAAGCATTTTGACTGTCTGTATGTGGTGTTCTTTCCTTTGTACTGCTAATGTGAACTACTAAAAGTGTATATATATATATATATATATGTATATATATATATATACTGTGTATGACACAAATTGCATTGGTTTTCAACTATTGAAGAAAGATCTACTTCTTGATGTATTGACAAATTGTTGCAGCTTCCTCTCCTGGTAACGCAGCTAACAGCGATGGGAGCAGCCACACAGCCATTCATATATTTGAAAATGTTGTATGTTATTACCTTTTTAAAGGAAAGTGCAACCCTGAAAAGTGGAGTTCTTGCCCAGTGGCCGAGACAGCTCTTCCAGCTTGTTAATCATTCGGCGTGCACAGTCAAAACTGACATGATCATTTGATGCATTACTGTGTAATGCTCCAGTAATTATTCTTTCCTTTTAACGAGGCAGGCGAGCGAAGCCGGGCTGCCCTCCTTCCCTGCCATGTCTCAGTCATTTATTTCTTCATTTTCTCTCAACTTGGAAACAATCTCAGTCGTGCTGGAGCGTGGAGGAAATGTGGCCGAGAGAGTGGTACTCTTAAACTAATCTAGGGTGGCTAATCGGTGTTATGGCACACTGGGCTGCAGTTTTCTAATACACATGATTATAGTTTTTGGTGTTTATGTATTTGAGGAAACTTGATTTAGCACAAATGTACTTTTCCTGTGCTAAACTGTTCTTTATTCAAGTGTACACCCACATGTGTGAGCCGCAGAGTCAAAATCTGTCTCCTATCGTTGCTCTACTGGCAAAGATGCAGGTTAAAGGGCCTTGCTTAAAGGCACCTGATTGGTAGTTTTTGACAAAGGTCAGAGAGTGAGTCATTCACTTCCTACGCAGAGGTTTTTTCCGTGCCAATCTAGGGATTTGAACGAGATGACCTCGGGGTTGCATGCTTGCTTTTACCTCTGTGGTAAATTGTGTTTCTTGCTGCAGCTCTCGGCTGATTGTCAGAGGTGTCAGAGATACACCGGGTGTAATTACAGGTCAAAGCATAAGATTGACAGGAGACTGATGAGTGCCAATTGATCGCCAGATTTCAGTGAGCCTTAACCATCTAATTTCTTTACCATTCAATACTTACATTCACCCTCACATCTGTGGAGCTGCAAAGCGAGAGGATTTATTTTGGGGCTAAAGTTCTGGGTATAGCAGTTTCGCAGAGGTCAGAAGTCCTGCTAATTTCCTGCAGATAGACAATGTTAGGTGACAGTTGGAGCACGTCCAAGGCTTGGATGGACATGAAACTCTCCCTGTACAAAGACAGATCAACAGTTTATAAAATGTTGTGGTTCATTTATCAAAAAAAAAAAAAAGTACAATCTTGTGTAAGTTAAAATCTTAAAAAGAGTAGTCTTCCAAGGTGCACTTCAATAAGAAGGATCCAGCCACCGAGGTTAAAGAGCTGTTGTATGTGCCGAAGGTTCATATCACATCATGCTTTGTAGAAACATGCAGCCGCTTCAGATAGGTCACGTAGTCTATAGCATTCTGCGCAGGACCGTAGGCAGGATTTCAGACACGCTGAATCACCAACTCCTTCCCCAACTCTCAGAAACATGATGAAAAGTTAAGTCTCTAAAGTAAATACATTTTTGGATTTGTCATATTTTTCATTTTATCACTTATTTTCTGTCATTTTTAGCCATGTTTCTCGCTATGGATGGCAGTCTATCAGTCGACCCCGCGCTGTGGTATAGACTGAAATACATCAGCAACCTGTTGGATGGATTGCAGACTGTGGTGGTGCCCTGGATTTTCCTGTAGACCCACCATGAGGTTGATATCTCAACACACTGTTGGATGGATTACTATGACGGTTTTGGTGAAGACATTAAAATTCCCCTAAGAATAAAATGCAATATCGTTGACGATCCCTTAACTTTTCCTCTGGTGCCACTAACGACGTTCCCATCAGCCTCAGCTGCACGTTGTCTTTGCTGCTAATTACCAAATGTTGGCATGCTAACACGCTAAGCTAAGACGATGGACATGGCAAGCGTCATGCCAGCTAAACATTTGCACGTGAACAGCGGCGCTGCGTGTTAGCATGTTGATATTAGAAGCACAGAAGCACAACCATGGCTGCAGACTCTCACCGGGAAAAAACATTAGAAAGCGCTACTGAAGCGTCCGGTCCGTTTGACCCACACTGACTCCGGCCTCTGTCATCAGAACCAGCAGTCTGTCTGTCTGTCTGTCTGCTGCTCTCCCTTTAGCTCCTCGGGGTTCTGTGTTGCTGACAAACTGTCTTCGCCAGGCTGACTGACAGCGGAGATTTGCTGCATACAAATACGAGGGAGGCTCAGAGGGAAGAAAGTAAGCGTGATGCTGGATTGATGCGCTTGATAAGATGAAAGTGTGTCAGTTCCCCCGAGACCCCCGTGACTTATTTTCTGCACCATTTGCAACGGCCACTTGTGTTCAGCAGCTCCTCTAAACTTTATGCTAAATCCAGATGTACGTTTATCCTTCAAATGTACCATCTTTTAACTACTTGAACCTCAACAGAATAACGCATCCACACGCACTTGCAAGGAAACTGTTGATAGTATTTTTATTTTTTTTATCAGACAATTTAAAAAAGGTAACTGTGGCTCACTCTGGCCAGCAGGGGGCGCTGTAGGGCCCCACCCAGAACACTCGAGTGTTTCTATGTTCAGGAACATTGAGGAGATCATTTTGCCTCATTAAAAGAAAACTTTGAGGTGGGAATTAACATTTTTTTTAACTCCCACTTTGCACTCTATTTATACTTTAAACTCTAGTGGGAGTTTGCAAATCACCTGCAGGAACAGAGGAAACTCACACAAACACTGCATTGCTTTAAAAGGTTGCTGAGAAGAAAGCAGAGCTAGTTTAACACTGAGCATCTATGTACTGTGTTACTTTCATTGTCATACGAAGGTCAGCAGCAACAAAGGAATTAAAACCTGCACTGAACATCAGCGAGGCCGTGCTTGGATTTGACGGTGGCTTCTCCTTTTGTGTGTGTGGCCTTGAGAGAGTAAGAGAAGGGGGAGAGTCCGCGAGAAAGAAAGAGGAGAACAGGTATAAGTGAAAGTAGAGGAGGTGAGCCATCGAGAAACACATCCTACATGGTTCAGGAGACTAATTATACAAGAAGGCCAAGCTAAGTCGACCACTTCAGAGAGTCTGCGGGCTACACAGGGACCGAGCGACATGGATACCCCATTCAGAGGAGGGAAACAGCTTCTCATGCATGCCTTATTACCCCAAAGACCCACGTCTGTGGCAGATAAGTCACCTACTCCTTCTAGCCTTGCTCCTCTGCGGACACAGATCCTGTAATGATACATTTCACTTCTGGCGATTTGTAGTTTGATGGTTAGAACTGTGAAAACAAAAAGAAAGGAAAAAAGTGTGCAATGTGGGACATCATCTCTGACCCCCATCAAAGAGTTCTCTCTTCACACCGTAAGGCGAAGCAGTGCCAACCCCTAATTTTCCTGCGGTCCATCTCTAATGGGATTTGGGTTTTATATTAAGCCCCCCCCCCCGTCCTGACACTGTGGTGTGAATGA
>JAVQJF010080512.1:0-10789 GCA_036023855.1 Gadopsis marmoratus | reverse complement strand
CCTCCCCTAGACACACGAATGGGGACGTAACAATTGGGGCCTCGTCCGGGATCCCTGCTTTGCGGACCCGGCATTCATTTTCAAACAGGACTGAGTCATAGCTTGTGTGGGTTTTTCTTAGTGGAGACTGTTTGGTACTGGGTTTCCACGGGAGGTCCTTATGGGTAGCACTAAGTGTGCACGGCAGTGGCTGTGCGTTTTACTCTGTTCCCCCCCCTCTGTAACTGTCTTCCCCCCCGTAACACTCGGTTTGCATGGCAGTGGCTGTGCGTGTTACTCTGTTCCCCCCCCTCTGTAACTGTCTTCCCCCCCCCCGTAACACTCGGTTTGCATGGCAGTGGCTGTGTGTGTTGCTCTGGTTGCACTGTAGGGTCTGTGTCCGTGACTTGGGGGTGTTTCAATGGGTGGTCCTGTTGTGGATCAGGTCTGAAAATGTCGTGACTAGTGCTTTGTCACGTTCTGTAGAGGTGGACTTAAGGGATTCAAATGGGGCGTTTGAATTTATATGGTGGGAGGTGTTACGTGCCAAGCACCAGCCATCAGCCTAGTTGGGCTTGTCTGCGACCCTGTTCCTCAGTCCTCTCTGCAGGTGTAGGCAATAATTGAGTGCCACATGTGTAGCCCTGGTAAATGGCTTTAGAGGTGTCCGTCTCAGGTAATCAACCAATCAGCTGGAGAGGGTGGTGTTATAAAGAGGAGACGAGGAGGTTTTGAGAGGTGTGGTTGGAGTGGTTCATTCGGGATCAGAACACTAGATGATAAGACATTCGTTTGTTTTCATCCTCCCCTCCCCTATACACACGAATGGGGACGTAACATAATTAAAGTCATTATACAAAAAAAACCACATAAAGAATCAATTTTGACTTTGACACTCCCTACAGTTAGTACCAAAAAGGACAGACAACAAAAAAACCCAAACCTCTTGTATTAGTCTGCCAAACAGAATATCAAATGTGTATATGAACATCTGGAATTTCCAGAAGGAGAGAGGCAGTTCAATACTTTGATCATGTGCTCAGTCTATCAAATACAATATTTCTTCATTCACCTGTCACTCTGGGTAATGGTCTCATCCGATACAGGTGATGTACTGACGGGAGGAACCATCTCAGCTGCTTTGGTAGGGGTGTTAGGGAGTGCGGCCATTTGGCCCTCTTCGAGTGAGTTGCTCAAATTTTGGGCTGGACCACAGGAGTTAGACTCTGCAGTGCCAAAACCCTCGGCATCTGCTGAGATGAGAAGAGAATCTATGACCAAACTTCTATAATCAGTCCGTGCATTCTAGGATTACAGATTATTGAGTTATCAGTGCTTGTAATTTACTCTAATGATTTCCTGGGTGCATGACAACACCAGACAACATTAGCTCAACCTGCATGTAAATGGTATACATTAGCTTTAATATTTTATTTAATATAGTGGAAAAATAAAAATGCTCATACAGTGGTATTTAATAGAGTTTGACCTTTATCTTGCAAGATTTTCTATAGTATTCTTTAAACAAACATACCAAATGAGTCAAGAAATTACTCATTCTTTGTTCAGCTGTTAATGCACACAGTAGAGCGACTAGCTGACAGTAGGGGGAGAGGCAAGTTAAACAAAGAGTGTGTGATCCACATAGAGAGTGAATTACAGAGAGAGAGGGAGGCGGAGATCTCACTGTTATTCTCTGAGTGGGACAGATCAGGGGGAGCATCCGCCGCTGTGTGTCTAATGCTGACAGCTTGTGAGTGGGTGCTCAATGGCACTGCTCCCTCTTCCTGAACACACATATTCAAAAAAGGAAATGGGTGAAAAGATCAAATAAGCAACATAAATTAAGCATGTACCAAACAGCAGGCCCACAATCAGTCAATAGACACAAATCTTTGTCAGATGAGGAGACATTGCACAAGAAGTCAGCTAAATCAAACAGCTGACAGACAGCACAAAGCATCTGTTCAGGCTGCGATGGATTGTTGGAAAGACCCCCAGTTACTGACATCTTCATAGGAATTCAAAAGCAAACATCACTTTCACAATGACTGCAGCAAGTGGACGGTTTAAACTGGTTTTATAAACCTCGCAGACATGACATTAATAAAGCATCAAGGACACCCAAGATCAGAAAGTGTGACAGGACACTGCGATTACTGCTATGTAATTTGTAGTTTTTCTTCAAATGCAGGTGCACAATCTCTTCTTTTGCCAATGGCAGCCTTTTACCTCAGTGTGAAAAGTTTAATCACTGTCATTCTATACAAGGAAGCAGACATCCTTCAACACAAGCATGCAGACTGCTGCCTGTGAGCAGACGCGTTGTCGGAGGTAGGCAAATGGCAGGCGAATGGCAGAAAGAGAAAAAGAACGAGAGTATAACAGAGGGAGAAAAAAAATAACCGGTAATAAATGACGTTAGTAAGAAATTAATATTTTTTTTAAAGGAACATATAAGCAGTTTAGCATTTTTTTTTACCGTTAACTACAAATCAGACACTGCACTTCTGTGAACCAGTATTTTAGATAATTACTTACCTTCCAGCCAGTAATTGCATTCAGAATAGCAGGAACATTAACTGTGACTTAAAGATGTGTCCCTCACAATGACCAGGACTGTTTTTAAAAGCCCTCCTTGTTGATGCATTAAAGACTTTCCCGACATCTAACATTTGAAACTGAAGACTCTGAAATGTAGTATATCAGAACATCCTTGAACTAAGCTAGTTTGCAAAAAAGTCCCTGTTTGTAACTGCACTACCACACAAAGTGATGAATGTAACAAAAAGCATTATGGTAGTCTAAATTACCCATCTCACATCTAGTTTTCATACAGTGGTGAAATGAATACACAGCAGCAGTCTGAAAGGTTTGTAACTATAAATTAATGGGTTAAAATATGCCACGACAGCCAAACATGGTCCATTAAAGTGTAATTTTAAATAAACAGATGGCTTTAATCCACCTTGAAGTTGTTAATCAGAACAACACTTCCCACAACTGCAAAGGAAGTATGTAGTTATATTGCCAAGAACAGTTACTGTCCTGCTTCCTGCTGACACACCTGTCACAGATCTGGCAGCTGCCCACTACAATTACAGTCATCTATTGTTGGCCTCTGAACAGGTTGGGATTCAGTGTCTTTCTCAACAGCACCTCAGCAGTAGTTGATGGTGGAGAAACAACCCATGTTTTCTAAGCAGAAGTGGGAATTCAAACCAGCAAACTGTCAGTCACTTATCATCTGTAGCCTTGACAGTACTGTGGTTTGGTGGAAGCCTCTCATCCTCTGTATTTTACACATTACAGTGCAGTCCATGTGAATTGAATCCAACAAGATCCAAGTCTTTTGAAGTTTTGTATTGTGGTACTACAGTTGAAGTCCTTGGAGTGTTTTTAGCTTGTCATCCAAACATTTTACCCAAAAAGGCCATGACATTATTTCAGCACATCAAAAGCAATGGATAAAGCTTAAAAAAAAAAAAAAAAATCACTATGACATGTGATGAGGTTTGTTGTTTTGAACCACACTATTGGTTGGAATGAAAAGGAACCTGATCCTAAACAGGGAAAATATGCCATCATTCCTAAAATCACTGCACTAAGCTACAATCACATGGGTTTCCACAAGGTCAAAAGTGGAGTTATCCCCTATTAATCACATGTGAGCCATCACATATTAATTTGGACATTTGTTTTCCAGAGATTGAAAGATGCTTGGAAGTTACATATAGTTTGGCTATATGTTAAAGACTTCTTTCAAAGATAATACACAAAAGGTCACATCCAGGCACAATCCAGAACATTGTGAGCATCTTTTACAATACGAATATCTACTCCCATGAGGGGAACATTTACCTGGAAAGACTGGCAACTCACTTCTGGCTTTGACTCAGTGTAGGCTGCAGAGTCTGTAAAAGACACAGAAGAAAAAGCTGGGGGGGAAGAGGGAGAAAAAAAACGAGGCTGTCCATTAAAAACACAAACCCCTGTCCAATTCACCTACAGCGGTTAATAGCCATCTACAAAAGCAACCCCACCTTTACCATAAAAAAAAAGGTCAGATGCAATGCAAGGCATTAAGCTGAGAGAAGGGCAGAGAGGTTAAAATACCATGCATGGCTAAGGTGGCATTAGTGACCATATTCCCACTCTCATTTTCTGTTTCTCTGCCTGCCAGCTGCTCATGCAGGCAGAGGAATGGGGGATTACTGAGCTCACTTCATGGCCTCAGACCGGTCGTACACCTGGCCATACAAGGGCCTTGAGGAAGAGAGGATTTCATATGCTATGTAGACACACACACACTTTATAAGTCCAGGGCCATAACAACCATAGAAGGCAGGGGTCTACTTCCAAGGGTCTGGGAGTGTGTGTACTGTACTGGTGCTTTAAGGGTGGCTGAGTGCCCTGTGACTCCCATGGACTACAGTGGGATAAATCCACACTCTCAAACACCTATAGAGTTTATCCTTTGAAACACTTTGTAAGATGTGTGAGTGAGGATGTTTATTCTGAGTTTGCTGCATATTTCCTGTTGACTTTATTGGTTATTCTTGTTTTCTTACTTATGTATTTGGTAATTTAACATGTTCAAAATAAAATCTAAATATATCTATCCATCAATTTTCTTGTCTCCCTATGAATGGCTTATTTAACATTAGCTGTGGGGTTAACACAAGAGACATGTTCAATTTAAGCATGAATAAATACATACCTACTAGAGCTATTGTGGATAAAATTGTAGTTTGCCTTTGTATTGTTATTGCCTGCCATTTCCACACATTAGTACTCGATTAGATAGTATATCAGATGTTGGCTGGTGATCGTTATGTCCTCGTTGGTGACCCCACTCACCTTGACCCTGTCCTGCTGCGCAGTGTCCATGCTGGATCGCCCCAGAAAGAGCAGAGAGAGGAGTGGACGAGTCCCTCAATTCTCCCTCTCCTGCCGTGTCCACCACCATCCACTTCTCCTCCCCATCCTCCTCTTCCCCTCTGTCTGTTAACTGATCCGCCATATCCTCAGGCCTACTGTCCGCTCGCCCGCCCTGTTCTCTGCAATTCCTCTCTGCTAACTCATTCTTCAGAAAGTCTTGAAGGGCGAACTCCTCATCCCAGTCCAAGTCATCTCCAGGCTAAAAAAGGGAAGAAAAAACAAAAAAAAGACCATGTCTCCATAAAAAGAATGCAAAGGTGATATACGCAACAACCTGCTGACTACAACAAATTTCACTATGGCAAAATACAATTGGAGGCGATGAGGCTGAAGATGAGCAGTGACAGCCATCACGGAGGAAAAGAGCACCACTGTGAAAAAGATGACGGTACTGGACACACTGATTGACAAGTGGTTTCTGTAAAACCTGCCAGGAAAAAAAACAAACACAGCAGAGACCACTTATTAACAAAGCTGTCAGCATAATATACAGAGCTCATAGATTATCTTTTGTTTAATATGGTTTTATTTGGTGGTTAACAAATTCAAAAAATATATATATTTTAGTGTCTATTCCCTGATCCAGAGGTATACTGAATAAGTGATTTCAAAGTGAGAAGTGCATTTTTTAAACAACACGAAGCAAAACTTGATTACTGGATGCAAATCCATCTCCCTCAGCATTAAGTTCATTATGTTTTGCAGTAAAAAGAGTGGTGCTGCAATGGAAATGTTCAAGCGTGTGTCAGGTTATCTTGTGCCAGAAACAGTGCGTAGGTGTGATCGCATCTGATTCTGCGTGTACATGCCCACTCGCACTCAGCTCTCTACCATACTCCATCTGTCTGGATACAGTACGAGCTCCGCCACTGCTCTCCAATCAACCCCTCAAATATCTTTCTATTGTGGTTATCTGAATGTTAATACATATAAACACACATTACATGTCCATTATTGTCCATTATTAAAGTTGAATGTATTCCAAACCCAATATGAGTATTCTAAAAACAATGTATACCGACTACAGATTGAAAGTAAAACACTACTTATGAGAACAGTCATCTAGTGAATACAGGTTTATAGATTTAAAACACCATGATCCAGCCTGCCCTTCCTGACCTCTTCCTCTAACGCAGGTGTCTGGCATGAGGCCTCTCGGCTGTCCTGAGGCATCTTTAGCTGCTCCAGCTCTTCACAGAGCTGCCGCTTCTGGTTCTCCTGCTCCTGCACCCTGCATGGAATCATACAAAATCCCAAAAAGTTTTATTTAAAAGCACCTGAGGAATTATTCATTTAAAGAGAAATGTTGAAGAAACATTCAAATTAGCAAATAACTAAACTGTCCAGACACATGGAAAAACATGCACAGAGATCCTAGAAGACAGTACAGTGGGCATACTCTACCCATTTCGCAGGCCCATGCAGTGTCCCATTCTGTTGCCCAGGGTGACCAGCACCAGTTCTCTGACTGGCTCAGTATTGGTTATGTGGATCAAGTCCCAGCTCTCTAATCTCAGACTGCACACAGAACCTCAAATGTGTCCTACAACAAAATCCTGACCCTAGCCTTTGTCCTATAGTCCAGTCCTACCCTGAACAGTCTGCATTAGCCCAGACCTAAACCTACGACAAGCACTCTTCAGTTTACACTCCCTCACAAACAATATCAAAAGTTCCTGTGTTCACCCTGGTAACTGAGCACCAGTAAATCCCAGCTGGACAGCCTGACCAGTTCTCCCCCTCTGGTCTAATACTGTACCACACTAGCTCAGTTTTATTTCTGAAGGGGATGGCCATCTCCATGAAAACACACACACAGACTCAGTGTCGGCCCAGACCTAGTGAGGCGGGAACTTTGAGGTCAGGATGATTGACATGTCTTTCCCCTACTCAGCATAATGGACTCACTAACTGAAACGGAGTACTGGAGAGCAGAGATACCCAAATTGCAGGGGTCTGACATCAAGTATTGTGTGGTGTTACGTATGTAGTTTTAGAAAAATTGACTTCTGAAAGGCAGAACTAACTAATTGGTTAAACTCAACTTTATTTATATAGCATAAAAATTAAAATTAGTTCTGGCAATTAATGTGTTTTTTTTTTTATTAATTCAAGAGCATTTGGTCTTTAAGATCCTGGAAGCTCAGCAAGCACCCTAACAATATTAGAAGCTTGTACAGACTTGGAAGTACAGCTAGGCTAACCAGCTAATGATTGAGAATCTTCTCATTCTCTTATTAATGTCTTCTTCAGTGGCATCAGTATTACCTTACTTAGCCAGAAAATGAATTCTTTAGCTCTGCCTACAAGGGTTTAATTCAAATATCACTGCTACACAACTCCTCCTCAAATAAATGTTTTCCTACCTTACAGTCAAGCAGTCTTTAAATAGGCAGCACAAGGTCCACAGCAAATCTACCCTCTTCGATCTTCCTCTGGTATTTCTCCTTCACCTTGCTCTGCTCTCAGACAATATCACTCACTTCAGCGTTCAGCAGCTCATACATTTCTTCTGACTGCCCACTGATTTTCACATACACAGCCTAACATGCGCAAGCAGTGCAGACAAAAGATTCACGCACCTGACTGAAAGGTGCAGGATCTCAGTGCGGGACCTCCTCATGTTACTGGCCATTTTGATCAGCTCCTTCTCCAGTGAGTCTGTGTACTGGGCTAGCTGGTCCAGGCTGAGGGCCCAGTCCGCCCTCCTCGCGTCCAGCTCGACCTGCACGGCCTGTGGGAAGACCAAGCCAAGGGGTCAGCCTCTCGCTATGGTGAAAGGCTGCAGGCTGCCGCACAGCATGAATAACTGCGTATTTTATGCCTCCAAGAAGTTCTGACACCTAACTGACACCAAATCTTGTCATGTCAGACAGGCAGCACACTGAAGAACCAACTGAGGACAGACTTGTACTGGTACAGCTCTGCTCGACTAATGATTTCTGCCTCATCTGGTATGTTTACTGCTGTATGGCAGTACGTGGCTAATGAATGCAGAGTGGCAACAATGCAGGAGGAGGGGGAATGAACGAGAGAGCGAGATACAAAAAGTTGGAGTGAGGGAGGAGGGGAGTGGGTTGTTTTCATGGTACAACACACACTAAATAGCACTGCTTGGATGGGGCCTGTTGGAGAGTTATATAAGTGAGAGATCTCTAGAGAGGAGATGGTGGGTGTGAAGGAGAGAAAGAGCAGATAGGCAGTGATAGAAAAAGAGCAACAGGTGGAGGGAGAGGAAGATAGAGATCACGTTACATAATTTCATGATTCATATTTTAAAACACTACACAGTACTGAGATGGCCCTTTTACATATATGCAAAACACAGGAATGCATACAGGCACCAACACTGCAGTACACCGTGAACCTGCGACTTTTCTTACACATAATTGAAATATGTGTGAAAAGTCTGAGGGTGTATCTGACCTGGAGACTGGTGTCTGTGTTGTCCCCTGGCTGTGCGTGGTCACCCAGCAAGCTTCTAAATGTAGACAAGACCGAGTTGTTTTCTTCTCTGAGGTTCCTTTTCTGAGAGACAAAAGGCGAAGTTGTGAAGATGTAGTGAGAGAGAAAGACTTGAGAATGGAAAGTCAAGAATTGAAAATATGCACAACATTAGACACAAATGCTTAAGACAGATAAGATGTTTACATGCATTCGTAAACCTAACATACTATTATCATTCTGGGCTCACATGAGCGCCTAAGCAATCTTAATCGGGTAATAACTGAATTTGACTAAGATGACTGTCACCTCTTAGTGAACCTCAGTTACTTCAGAGATTCTCGTGAGTCCAAGCCCATACTTTAAGTTTAGTCTCAAATATTAACCATGTTATGGTACAAGCAAACTGTTAGCAGGCTGCATCTGAAGCTATATTTACAGTCACAACAGTCATTTGCAAGTGAAATATAAAACATTTTATACAAGAAAACAATGGGAATGTTATGGAAATTAATACAGATAAAAATTGCCCATTAGTCACCAGTCTAGAGATGAGTATATGGTACATATTAAGAGAAGTCGGGGCTTCTCATACACATGTTACCACACTTGGTTACCAGTTTATTTAGGAGGCTCTTGAACTCCAGAGCCATGTGTTCTGGGCTGGGTCCCTGCAGCATCAGCAGCACCTCCCTGTCCAGCGTCTCATCCAGTGGCGAGGCAAAGCTCATGGTGTTGGACAAATGGTCAGCTCCATGGGGGACCTGCAGCAGATAGCAATATACTTAAGAAAAAGAGACTTAAAGTTACCATCAGTCTAATTATTACAGAGGGGCTGGACTGTGCCAAGTGCACAGCATGTGAAAAACAGACAGCGATTTGTATTGGTGTGAATTGTGTGAGAAGCACAACTGAGTCTGTGGAGGAAAAGTCTTCAGAGATGAATCACCTGCCTGCAGGCATAAAACTTCTCAGAAGGTCAGCTGGGATCAGAGGCAGTATAAACTGAGATTACATAACCTTGCCAAAACTGTGTGAATGCTGCATCTGTTAACAGTTTGGCAACTAACAAGGAAGATGTCCAAAAGATGCAGGCATGATTTCTATGTCAGGAATAAAAGACCAGAGACTGAAACAGTGTGTACTGTGAAATGAGAATAAATATCAGAATGTAAGACAAAATGAGAGAAGGAGGAACAGGTGACTAAGATATATGAGAATGAGAGCAAGAAGGGGAGATAAAGGTGAGCAAATGATAAACAAAGATAGCGTAGAGGAGTGCTGACCTCCAGTGGCGACTGTGCAAGAGCCAGTTCTGTCTGTAGGGATCCTGAGCTGCTCTGGTTCAACCTGTAGGCCACCGACAGCGACACACCAGCCCTGCAGGAAACAGGAGCACAGGGGTGGAGAGGTGGAGTGCAATTAAAGTTACAAACAAACATTCATCAGAAAAGGCGATAATGGACAAATCTTTCCCAGACCAGAATCTGCAATAAAAGTTTGTGGCACTGAGGGTTTCTCTACATCACATTAATGGCATGAAAAAATAAATGGTGGCTAACAGAAGTAGTAGTAGTAGCAGCAGCACAGCCAGTCAACCCTTAGGAGATCCCCCAGGACACCATCTGTCATCTCATTAGGAGCCCTGATGTTGTCAGGAATGCATACGAGCACGTGGGGCCATGCAAACTACCGAGTACCATTTTGAGTTGCTGCAATGACATTTCAGAAAAATGGACTAGCCTGCCGCCTCATTTTTTCACTTAGATTTTCGGGGTGTCTTTGAATTCAGTCCTGTAGGTTGATCACTTTCATTTTTGAGCAGTATATCTCCAACCCCTTTACTCCCAGGTTATTCTTGGTTCACTTACCCAGCCATGTCTGGGTGCATCATCTGCATCTGGGTCTCCAGCTTGCTTTTGTCTGCCCTCAGCAGCTGAAACCAGAGAAACCAACATGACTCACTCCATCCCATTAGTTATTTAGATGTCAACTACGCTGCCTACCCTTTCTCCACTAGAACAAACCTGTCGACTGCAAGACCTGTGTGCGCAAGGACAGCAGGTGACTTCATTTCCACAGCCAAAATGCCAATGACGCACATGCTGATAAATTGTACCAACACACTGAACAAAGCAAAAAATGTCTGTATACTGAAAGTGATGACAAAATGATATTTTACCCATGTTAAACAAGAATATCATTATAATATATTTGATGCCGCTTTTAAAATTAAAGGTTTTCCCAAACCCAAGGTTTTTCCCCATTGCTGCACACAGGAAATCATTCATTCATTCATTCATTAACCATACTGCTTATCCCGAAGGGTCGCAGGGGGGGCTGGAGCCTATCCCAGCTAACATTTGGGCGAGAGGCAGGGAAACACCCTGGACTGGTCGCCCAGGGACACTTCGACATGCAGACA
>JAVQJF010080511.1:0-16696 GCA_036023855.1 Gadopsis marmoratus | reverse complement strand
AGGTATCTCAAGGTATCATTTCAAGCACTTTCAAGGTATCCTTTCAAGTATTTTCAAGGTATCTCAAGGTGTCCTTTCAAGCACTTTCAAGGTATCTCAAGGTATCCCAAGGTATCCTTTCAAGTACTTTCAAGGTATCCTTTCAAGCACTTTCAAGGTATCTCAAGGTATCTTTTCAAGCACTTTCAAGGTATCCCAAGGTATCCTTTAAAGCACTTTCAAGGTATCCTTTCAAGGTATCCTTTCAAGTACTTTCAAGGTATCTCAAGGTATCATTTCAAGCACTTTCAAGGTATCCTTTCAAGTATTTTCAAGGTATCTCAAGGTATCCCAAGGTATCCTTTCAAGCACTTTCAAGGTATGTCAAGGTATCATTTCAAGCACTTTCAAGGTATCCCAAGGTATCCTTTCAAGCACTTTCAAGGTATCCCAAGGTATCCTTTCAAGCACTTTCAAGGTATCCCAAGGTATCCTTTCAAGCACTTTGAATACCTTGAAAGTACTTGAGTTTGCTTTAATTTGTGGGTTAGGGTGTTATACCATGGACGTAATTTCCTTTGTTTTATTATCTTCTTTTATAAAAGGGACAATAGAGTTGAGTGTCGTTCGCAGTGAGCCTGCAGCACTATCAACAAGATGATCAATTTGAGAGGGACTACACTCAGCATAGGAGTCCTGTTATATTGAGATATGGCAGTATGATGTATGAATCCAAACAGGAAGTGTGTCAGGTAAGTCCATAAACCTGGAATCTGGAATGTCAATGCGCTGTGGTTCAGCTCCTGACATGCAAGTCTGAACAGTCGAATGCAAGAGGACTGATAAATGTCAAAAACAAAGCATGTATACTGTTTTCAAATGTAATGTTGTCAATCTTCATGATAATGTAAAATGTTTTCCCCATGTCTTCTCTTACTTTAATGATGTTTCAGATTCAGGACTATAATGTTGTGCTAATGGATCACAGCTATTTGTTTTATTGATCAAAAGTAAAGCTAAAAATGGATAAAAACACATAATTTTTGTAATTGCATGTCTTATATGACTGCATAGTTATAAAACAAATTATACAGCCTCATTTCTAATTTGAAATGCTTTTGACTTCACTTTTATGCTGTGAAATAACTGTGAGCTGTGAAAATATATATATATAAGTAAATAAATAAATATAATGATTGATGGCATGTAGGTCAGTTCTCCTTTGACGTTGCTCCTCCGTCTCCCTGTTTGCTGTTCGGCTTGCTCACCCTGCACAGCAGCTGGCTTAGGTACAGACCACCCCGCTTAGGTACAGACCACCCAGGTGTAATGGAACGGGTGTGGCACATCTGGAAAGAGGGAGGAATAGAGGGATGGATGCACACACACAGAAAAATTATATATATATATATCTATCTATATAAAAAAGCAAAATGGTCCCATCCTGTTGGGTCACGTGGATTCATCTTACTGCAGGTGCCTCAAACATCCCTCCTTCCACAATCTCTTAATGCACTCACAGGCCGATTCCCCGGGAGCAGATCAGGTAGGCGAGTCACTGGCCTTAAACTAACCTACACAACACACACAGTCAAGGCGTGACCCTTATATGCACTTTTATGGCACATTAATGCAGGTACTGGCAGTGCTACCCGATGAGGATGTACAGGAGTGAGTGGAATAATCCCGTGTTGCTGTTCCCTGCGTGTGTGTGCGCTTGTCACTGGAGTGATGGAGGATTGCGTGGGTGGAGGCGGGGACAAGGAAGAGGTCTGCCAAGCATAAGGACAGAGAGGTAAAGACGAGCAGACAAGAAGATAAGGAGATTGGAACACAGACAGGGAGCTAGGAGCCAGACCGCGTTAAAGGTAGTCGAAAAAGAAGACGATGTACTTCAGGCAGGCTGAGGAAGGAAGCTGCCCAGTTCTTGCCTCCATCTGCAGTGTTAAGTAAGAGCTTGAGGAGTGAGAGAAGGCAAAAGAGAGCATGTGTGCAAGGGAGAGTAAGCTGGGGCATCTGGTTTTGTTAAGGCCCCAGAACATTCCTTCCCTCTGTTGGACTCCGGCTGGCAGCTTTCAAAGGGACACGTTCGCTCTCATATCCTGCTCTGGGCTTTGCCCTCTCTCTTGAAGTTCGATTTATGAGTGCTGAGGGTCACAGGGAAGATGTCTGTCTGTGTGTGTGTGCTCTTTTGCATGACAACCAGGGCCGTTACAGAAATGTTATACGTCCTTTATGGCACAGAGGAGTAAAAGCAGAAGCATGTTGATGACCGCAGACTTCAGCTGTCTATCCGTTTATTTATTTCTTATTCAAGTGTTATTAGTTTGGTTTTTTCCTCCTCTTACTATTCATTAAGCAAACAAATACAGAGCTTCTAAAAGAGCATGCCTGCTGGTCACTGTCCCCACTAGCAATTAAGATTTTTCTAACAATGTATTAGTACCAACAATAACATCAATATAGACATAAATTGGAAGCACGTTGTCAGTGTTTTTATATTAGAATGATTTTCAGCCTGACTGATTACTGAGCTATTGAGCTCCTAGCATTAGTGAACAGCTTCTAAACTCCTTCAGGAGGTTTGTGTTTCAGGTTTCAACACTGAAAGGCTAATCTTGAAGTGGCTTTCACTGGCAAAATTTTGAGAAGCTAAAAATCCACTTCAGATGTTTGTTTTTTCCTTTCAACTTTAACGAGAAGTCGTATTTCAAGCTTGCAAGACTTGCAGGTGACTGCTGACGCTCGACTGAAATGTGTTTCTGGGATGATGCAAGCCAGGTGAAACTTACAAATGTGGCAACAATGTACACCGACATTATAATAACATATCATTAAAAACAAACACTAAAGTGCTCAGCGATCATGAAAACTAACCCAGAGTCTACAGTCCCCATGATGCAATGCTTTTGTTACATGATACAGCAGGCGTCATGGTAGGAATCTCAACACATGAACATGCCGCATAAGTAACAGGGTTTTCATGCAGTGACGGACTATGCTTATTATTTTATATGATGGTCGGAGGCTGGATTCAATTCTGTCATCACCCTCATGCTGCTCCTGGGTATGGATGGGTCTTCAGTGCAGGAAAGGGCCAACCACAACAGTTCTTCAGCTGGCAGCTTTAGCTGGTACACGAGGACATAAAGCTTGCCAGTGAAGAACTGCTGTAGGTCAGCCAGCAAGCACCCTATACCCAACATGCACCCTATATATACACAATAAACTGAAGAAAAATATGGCCTTAGTCAATATCCACAACTATAGTTTCTCTTGAAAGTGACATTTTGAAGCTCATGGGCAACGAAAAACACACCCTTAAACATACTCCTGTTAAAGTCCTTAGAGCGCCATAATTAAAACAGGAATAATCAAAATCACCACCAGGGCACACAATAGCAAGTTAAATAAAAAGTTGTTGAGGCTGTAACTTCTGACAAACGTAATGACTTTGTACTTCCAGAGAAGATTTAGCAGTTGGAGATTTTTTGGAAATGGCAAACTGTTACATGTGCTCCATCTTAAGGCGCTTCCACATTGGCTTCAGCTTTTGGCCATGATGGTTGCTGCTTGGCGTACACACACACACACACACACACACACACACACTTTCTGGGCTCGCTTTAAAGGGAACTTGTTGTGGGAGAGAGGTGAGGAGCTAGAGAGAAAAGATACCAGAGAAGAAAAACTTTCAAAAACATTCTTTTGTCCTTATTTGTGAATACTGCAGTTTACAGTGTGTTTAAATGTGTGTACACGCAGAAACAAACAAAGCGCAGAGGCTAGCCTGCATCAGAAATGCCAGCCTACTGTTTCAGCAGCCTCTCTGCTTTGCTATAATTGAATACAGAAAGAACTTGCTAGCTAGATAGCTTGGCCTCTGGTTACAGCCTGGAACTCCTGATAGAAAACAGCTCTTGTCCTGTGGGGCAGTTCAGCTTACAGCAGCCACACGGGGCTGAATGAAGGAATTTTTCCTTGCAGTTTAGACACTTCCACTCCCTTGGCTGTGTGACTGCTTCACCAACATGTCAAGTATTTTGTTATTTCACCTTGAGAAAACCCCACACATATTTCCATCCCATTGAGTGTCAGTTTAATAGATTTTGGTAGAAGGATGATGCCCTTAAGAGTAACTACACAGGGCCAGTCTGGGCCATCATCTTCTTTGCTATGAACTAGTTTTGAAGGTATAACCATGGCCCAAATCGAGTGTTAGAAATTAAAAGTGACAAGAAAACCCTTTATGCGATGTACCACTTTAACATCCCCTTTCCGCTGGCCACTGTGTGATACTTACAAGTAGCCCAGGATTTGTCTTGCCTGGCTTCCCTTCAGCTGGCCTGACTTCAACTATAGCAGTCCGTCTGAAAAGCCTTTCCCTAGCAGCATATTCTTTCATAGTTCAAGGATAGGACTTTGGGCAAACTAGCTCTCAGCCGCACCACGAACCCAGCAACCCCTGAAAACTCATCGAACCCCATGCTGCTCTGAGCAACAGTGTACGGCTCTGCAGAGACCGACACACACACACACACAATGTGACAGAGCGGGCCTCTTCCACTGAGACAAGAATTCTGAATGGGCTTGATTTTGTGCTGAATCCAGAGGTATCCATTGTGGGTGTGTAACACTGGAGATGAGATCCAGGGCACAGGTTTCGCCTTTGAGAGTAAAAAAAAAATAAATAAAAATAGAAGCACCTGATAGCTCTGTCGACCTTTGTTACCAGTGAGGAGATACGTTTCTTCTGGTGTTCAACAGATTGCGTTTAAACCGGGAAGAAGATGACATTTTTACAAAGGGATGGAGGGAGAGGTGAACAGTTAAAAAGAACAACAAGAGACAGAAAGAGATGATGAAAAGAGAACAGCAAACACCAACAAGGTCAGAGATCATCACAGCTACAACAAAACAAACTGGTGGCCATGCAATAACCCCGACATGACACAGGACCAAACAACAAGCGTCCCTCTGGCCAAACAGCACAATCTGGCAACTTGTCTGTTCAGCTCAAAACATGATGTGCAACGAAAAGAGGCACTTAATATTTAGAATCAGATTGCTCGCTAACCCAAGCCAGCAGAAAAATCTGCTGCACATGGAAGAATCTGAGTGAAGTTGTAGCATTGGCTAGAAATGTGACACTCCAGAGGGCAAGATGATGAGTATTTTCAACTGAGAAACACACACGCACACAAAAAAACAACACTTTTACCGTCAGTAGGCAGAAAAACACCTTTTGTCATTACCAGGTTATCAACTTACCCCCTGCTGTGTATATAATATGTTAATTGTACTAAAATTATTTTAGCCAATCTGCAATCATTGTCACATGCCGCTACTGTAGCTTCCCCTGGAACATCGGCATCAAATCCATATGTATTCAAATGAGTCAGGAAAACTGTTTCTTATAAATTGTCTGGACTTGCAAGGCTGAAGGGGAAATTGAAAGAAAAACAAGAATGAGTACCAAAAGGTGACAAAAAAACAAAACAAAAACAAAAAAACACTATACGAAACTAATTTACATCCTCATTATAAACCAATTATATCCATTGGTTGGTTTTTCCACATAGCATAAAAAACAAAGTTAGGCATCTGGCAATTAAAAAAAAGCTTGTTGTGACAAAGCAGTTTTGTCCCTCTAAACGTAATTTCAACCCCTATTATTCTTTAGCTATGTTCCTTCTCTGCTCACGATATGGTAAGCATGCACACAGAGGCCATCCCAGAGTGGAGAACAGAGTGTACCAGAGGAGTGATTTATTACACAGAGCTGACGATTCCCAGGACAATTACAGCCAGCCTAAGCAACAGGCTGAAAATGGCTCCTCGGAGTGTGTACGCACATACACAGAAACACACAGTGCATGTGTGTATGAATGATCCAAGCACTGTTGGCACTGCATAAGTGATAACTTAACTCATGGAGAACAAGGTCATTATTCTGTTTTTAATTAACTTTTTATAATATATATATATCACACATATACATACATACACACACACAAAGTGCTTTCAGCTTTTCCTGCAGCAGCACAGTGAACTAAATATCTGTTTAGCTCCAAAAGCAAAAAAAAAAAAACAAACAAAAAAACTTGGGCAAAATGGTGTGTTTAGTGGTGGTAGGGATGAGGTGGTGCTTAACTTGGGGTTAGGGTGAGGGCAAACATTAAACCTGAAGTGAGGTTTGACTAAAGTAACACTTAAACCAGTGTTGTGTTCTAAAATGCAAAGTCACTGTGAGACTTAAAATTTTTTTTTTTTTTTAAAAGTACTACGACCTACTGACTCTTTGCATAGTACATATCTCATACAGAAAGTGCTTTGATCCTCATTTGTTTCTAGCAGCAACCTTGTTATGAGCTCTAATGGTCTTTCTCAGTAAATTTAACTGATATCTAATTGCTGAAGTAGGATATATAAAAAAAAAAAATACCCACACACACACAAAAGGATGGAGAATGGATTAAATCTATTAACGCTTGCCAATAACAACATATCCCAGAGGGCCGTGCAGGAATGACTTGCCAACGCGAAAGAACGGGAAGCCCCATGAATCATTCTAAGTATGCCACTTCTTATCCAAAATCAATAGCAAAAAAATGCATCCAGTCTGTGACATTTGAACAGTTTCAGTGTCACGGGAATACGTGGTAATGTAAGCTAAATGTTTCCCCTGCAGCATGAGCCAGCAAAAAAGCTAACATGTGGCTACCAGAAAGCTCCACAGTAAAAAGGTTTAAGCCAGATTGCATGCTGTATGTGAATGTAGGGCTACTGCTGCAGTTGAGTGCACTATAGTTGTTTGCTATACAGGCCGGATATCTTACATATGTCCTTGCTGTGTTACGAGGATGAGAGCAGCTTTGCAACAGATCCTGGCAAGCCTCTTATCTGTCCTCCAAAGGCCTCAACAATATTCATTTCACAAACAGCATCACCCAGCCCTCGTCTTTTTTTGGTATTGCAGTAATCTAAAATATTTTCCCTTGAAAGCCGCGAGCTTGGCAGAACAGCCAATGTTAGCACACCCCAGAGTAGTTAGTTCAATAACAGCATAAAAATCGCACACATGCAAGTCCATTATAACAGAAGA
This sequence comes from Gadopsis marmoratus, assembly GCA_036023855.1. Taxonomy (NCBI): domain Eukaryota; kingdom Metazoa; phylum Chordata; class Actinopteri; order Centrarchiformes; family Percichthyidae; genus Gadopsis; species Gadopsis marmoratus. The sequence goes on along the minus strand of JAVQJF010080511.1, from coordinate 9,612 downwards.
AAAAAATAAATAAAACTATCGATACAATAAATTAATGTTATATTTGAAAAGATCCAGCATTCTCTGGCATTAGGTTCTCTCACCCATGATGTTCATGGGAGTTTGTATTAATACATGGACAAGCCCTAAAACACTTGCTTGGAAAGACTAACACCACCAATGGCTTCACCTGTAACATAGATTCTGTGAACCAATATCTATGTAGGAAGAAAAATGGACATTTCTCAATCAAGCCACCTCCAGCTCTACTTATAATGCTTCCTTTGTGTCTGCATTGTTGTAAGATTTCTCAGATATGTCTTGGTTCTAATAACCAGCTCATTTCATATTCACTTCTGCTGTGTCATTTGCAGTCACTCGTAATCAAGCATCCATGTTTGTATTTATCCTGCTCTGAGATTTTGTAAGCCATCAGAGGCCACATTACATGTTTCAAATGTGCTTCTTGCAAGTGGATGACTGGCCCAAACAGTTTGAAACAAAGATGATAATTAAAATTCTACACTTCTGCAATCGCCGCTGTGCACGTTTTTACACACCATCGCGTTTACACTGATGGTGTTGTGTGCCATTGCCCCAATTTCAACTGGTCTGCACTCAATCATCTGTGCACACCCCAGCCCCCATAACCCTTTACCCAAGGCCATGACAAATTGCTTTCAAGTCAAGAGTGGATCAATATATTTGGCAGTGCTTTCCTCCTACAGCCTTGAACGGGATTAGTGAAAAGAAGAAGAATGAATTTCAAGACACACACATACACAGCTGAAGAGTAATTCCGGTGGAGAGGCATGCTAACACTAGCACTCTGTCAGAGTAGGTTCATCATTTGCACTGCTTGCTTCTCAAAATGACCAAGACGGGGGGGACAAGCTGGAAGTGACTCGGCCTGATCATCGTGAGTTTGTGTGCGAGAGAGATAATGTGCATGCATGCGGTATGTCAGCGTGCAAATGTATGCATGCATGCGGAGATGGTGGAAAACAAAAAAAAGAAAAAAGTCCACGCCCTGTTTTATAGAAGCTTGTTCTCTAACAAACACACACAGCATGTGAATTATGAAATGCTACTCGACACTGCTGACAGAAAATGTGCAGGAGCCCCATGCATCTATACTGTGTAATCTCTCACGGCTGCTGAATATCTGGATATGAAGTGGTGGTTCAAAATGAAACCGGTTACAGTTGGAAGCGGAAGAAAACCAGGAATAAGGCATTGTTCTAACTGGACTGAAGCCCCCGTAAAAGACTAATGTGTTCCTCATAAGAGGTTCGTCTAGTGCAGGTGTTTCCCCTTGTAGGAAACATCCACTAATGTCCCAAAGTGCAGTAACAAGAGGTTTTCTTCTGATTTGGGGGCCAAAGCTGGAGGGTTGTGGGTGGAAGAGAGCAGTAAGACAGCAGTAAGGGCGGAACCCATGAAACATGGCATAAACAAGTGACACACACACATGGCATTTTTGCTTCAAAATACAAATAAAAACAACCTGATAGCAATTATGCCACAGTCGATATCTACACACGTGTGAAATTTTCCAGGCGTCTGTGGCCCAATGAGCACAGTTTGTTCATGCACTAATTTCCTTCAAGTGCATGATGGAATTTGCTTAAGGAAGAGGTAACAGGAAGACAGCAGGTGGGGGAAGAGGAAGAGGAAATGGCCCTTCCATTAAAGTCCTACAGAGCGTCTAACAGGATTTTTAACTGAGCACCTGGAGCCAGGAATGCATGGGAACAGTATGGAGTGTGCGTGTATAGACAGGGAAGTGGGGTGATATCCGCCTCAGTGATATGAAGTGAGAAGCAGACAACCTGGTCCTGGTGTTCCCACATAGCACAGATGAGACAATGACGCAGCATTACTCTGAAACTGTGGGCAAGCGTGCGTGTCTGATGCCCGCTGCCTGTGAAGGACACAAAAAGTGTCACGTTTTCTACACACCTGCACGCATTTGCACACGCACACGGATCAAATCATCCTTTGGAAACAATAACTGAACAGGAGGGAGGAGGGCAGTGGGATACAGAGCCGTAGGGGTGTGAACACTGGGTGAAGGGGCCCAACATAAAGAAAAGATTTGTGTGCTTCCTCCGGCTGTCATCTCCCTTCCCACCACTGGGAAGAAGTGGGTCAAAGAGTACATTGTTTCTCTCTATGCAACTGTTTGTGTCCATCCCTTGCTCTGGCTAAATGCCCACATAGTCCCCACAAATATCATCCTCCCATCGCTGTCTCTTTCCTATAGCATGTATGTATTTATGTATGAATGTATGTATGTATGTATGCATGTTTTGTCACCCTCCCTCTAGCAGTTTAGTTAGGGCGATGAAAGACGGGAAATGAATGAATGAAATGAATAAGAAGTGCCAGCTGCCCATGCGTGGTACGAAAAGACACAGAGGGCTGAACCATGCCTTACTGACCAATGCCATTTGCGTCACGAGGGATTTACATTTTAAAATGCAAACCACTGGTTGAATACTTGCCAAAGTTTCAAGTTGAAAACAAAACACTGCTCACATTGTGACCATGTGATTTTCAATCTTCAAATGGAAATTCATTATGGTACACAACCTTGGGAATAGCTGAAGAAACAAAGATACAAACAATAGAAGGAAGTAATGCAACACTGAACTGGAAGTGATCAAAAGACAAAGGAGGAAAGAAGGTTTGGTCCTCCACTCCCCAATCTGTCTTTTGGTTCCCTGGGTCTCCCCCCCCCCGAACATTTTTTAGCCAAGATGGAAAATTTCCAGACCTTAATCACACTCACCACATATATGGTATTTGCGTTGTTAAATAGAGCTTCTGCTCTTTGCTCTTTTCCACTGAAGGTTAAACCTGTAATAACTGACTTTTTTCTTTGCCCACTCTGGGAAATATCACCTTTCAGTTGATACGGCAAACTTGTTTGCAAACAGTTGCCTAGTAACAAGTCCAGTAGATAAGGAGGAACCTAATAAATGCTAGTCTAATATTCCGTCTCTTTTAGCTCAATTTTTGGTCTCCACCAACCCCCAATGAAAACGTCTCTTTAGCTGCTAAACGCTCCACTACATTCACCAACGGATGTGTCGGTCTGCCGTTTGGTGCTGAGCAGGTATCCAATGGCTTTTTGGAGCATTTCACAGCTGCGTGCTGCAGCCAAAAATTATCCTATGAGAGCAGCGAGAGTCATGGGATCTAATGGTAATATAAAGAAATATTGATTAGTTATTTTAACGTTTCATTTGAGCTTTTCACATTTGTGTGGAGACAAACATTTACTTCACGCAGTCCAAACCCAACCGTCTTCAGACTGTCATCTGCAGCTGCAGATCTGCACCCATGAAGGGTTACCATGATAATGTGGGTGTGTCTGCTTTATTGGTTCCTGGATTTATGAGTTAAATTTCTAATTACATTGCAAAGGATTAAGAGCCTCCTGTCTATTGCACTGATGTAAAATTAAATGAACTGATGACAGTTTGGTTGGTCAATGAAAAACCGTGGCAAGTGGAGGTCAACTGCCATCACACTCCACTGAGCTGTGTGTGTGTGTGTGTGTGTGTGTGTGTGTGTGCAGGGGACATGGCTGGGGTAAGTTATACACTCTTTTTTCTTTTTTGTATAAGTGTGTGTGTGTATCTGTGAGTGAGTGTGTTTCCTGCCGTTCTGGCCCCAGCTGCACCCAGATGGCCTGAGAGCACAGTGTGCTAAGCTAACAGAGACGAGACATTCACCGTGAGTTAGTGGGCTGGAAGAACACTGCGGTCTGACACACATAATACAGACCCACTCCATTACATTGTACAGGTGTTTAGGGAATACATTAGATACGACATAACGTTAGTATCTAGCAGCTCTAATTGTTGAATAAAGCCAGTGCTAACAGAAGGTTTTCACATGTCTAGACTGAGGTCATAACATCAACCAGCTTGAGTTTAAAGGGTCTTTATTTGAAGATTCTCATGTCCTGACATTTTATGGCATTTAATAAGCAAATTTGTCTTAAACTTTAAAGTTCCCTGGTTATCTGGTAAATGTTTCCTGTCAAGTCTAAAAGTCAAATAATGTATGCAAAGAGGTTAAAATTGAAAGTTAATACAAAGAATTAAACAAAGCTGTGTCACTGTTTTTTTTATTTATCCTCCTGTTTCTTTCTTAAATTGATTAGTTAATCTGTCAGTTATTGTTTAATCCCATACATCTATACATTTCTGAAATTCTGAAAAAATAAATACCCGTCACAAGTCCTAAAAACCCCCAATGTGACATCTTTAAATGCAACCAACAGTCCAAAACTCAAACACATTACATTTAAAATTATATTTAAATAAATTTTAAAAAAGGCAGAAAATCCCCTCATTTGAGAAGCTGAAACCAGCAAATATGTCACTTTCTTCCTAAATTAAATCAAATTAAAAAAAGACGAATACCAGAATTGTCGCAGATTAATTTTCTGTCGACTAACTAAGCTCCTAAACTCATTCTTAAGTCAATATATTACTGCATACAGAAAGACATCATGGCAAGTAAGAGCACAAGATGGTGCAACACAAGCGCAGTTACTTAGTATACTGATCCATCAGTGTAGTCCACAGTAAAGAAGCAGTCTTATACTCACCGCAAATCTGTCTGTTTGCAGCATGCTGATGAAGGCGACTTGGTCACGTAAACGTCGACTCAATAAATGATTTGTACCAGAGTTTTTGGGAGTATGCAGCTACCTAGCTTTACTACTTTGTGTCCTTCTAGCCCGTCCATTGCCTCTTTCTATCACTTGTCTCCCCTTCTGCACCCTCCCATCTTTCCTACACTCACGTCTCATGAGCTTCGTTTAGCTCTCTTCTACCTCCCCAGGCTTTCATTTTCCTGCATCTCCCTTTTCACCTTCCTTCCGTGCTCTGCCTTCATTTTAGCCCTTTCTCTCCTCCTTATCCTGCTCCGCGTCTTTAGGTCGGTCAGTTCAGCAAGGCCGAGTTACATTCCTGGGATGCCTGCTACATATGGTCCACATTCCAGCCGGTCTGCCGAGAGGCCCACCACTCCTCACCGCTGGCCCTGCAGAGACCGGCCCAAAGCTGAGCGTGCTACGGCATTGCTTCAGCCTAAAATAATCTTAACACAGCTTTAGTTTGGCTCGGCCTGTGTCTGCAGGAGGCTAGGCCTTATTAAGCTTCACAAATCAAAACCCAGAACTAAAAAAAGGTCCAACCTCAGCCTACAATGACATCAATGACGTTTAGCTCCCTTTCTTTGCGTACAGGCTGCTGTAGTTTCTCAATATATCTGTTCCCTCAGGCTAGTAGCTCCATCTATGCATGCGTGTGCAAATTCTACAAGGCACAAAGGTCTCCATTCTTAACTAGATCACCTACAGAAAAGTGTGAAAAACTAAACCTGGCTATTTATTCAGAGGATCACTGTGTGCACACACACACAGATCAGGGGTGAATATCCCGGGGAATCATCTCGTGGCTTGAATACTTTCTGTCCAGTTGGGCAGCTCCATATGGAAAACTTAATAGGTGCCTTAAGGACAGGCATGAATCTGAAGCAGAGTCACAGACAAAACAGGCCGGGATTACTCTACCAAACTAGCGCTGGTTGACTCATTGCGCCTGTATTTTGCAGATAAAACTATTCTTTTGCTGTTAGAATGCTCTTTTCCAGTGGGAAGGCACACACAGTGCAACATGGGTTGAACACGCGAGTACGAGCTGGTCTGGTAAACCACACGCAGCCCCGCTGAGGAGTGGTGACAATCTCCCTCCATACATGAGGCAAATACAATATATTCTGGAACGCAGTCGGAGTACTGTTAGTGCTGCATCACCAACTACTATATCTCGCCATGCTGCACATACACCCACACTTCCCTGTCCTGTGCCATGTGTGCACATGCAAGCACAGACAGGGAGTACATCTGTCTCTCCATCAGGCGATACCATACACACACCTACGTACAGCATGACAACACCTGCCAAGGAGCTTTGGTTGTCTGAACCAGACGCAGACCCTTTCAACCCACTTACAATATCTACAGTTATTAACCTCTTTCCACTGTATACGGATATTAGAAGCAACGTTCTTCTTTTATTTCTCACATTCAACACACAACGTGGTATTCATCCTACGAAAAAAAAAAATTTGCCCAAGCTAGTCAAAGTTATCTCTCTGATGCTGTCTGGGTGTGGCCATAAAAATGTGCAACCTCACTGCAGCTACTGCATTTCCACCGCAGATCCTCCCCTCTTTGATTGGCCATCAATAACAGTCGATGTTCAGTCCTGCTCAGTTACACCAAGTGACTTGATGGGTTGGCCATACATAAGCTTAAGTTAAGAGTCATCAAATTACACATTTTTATATATTCTATGGTACTGGTCAATGGCAGTAACTCTGATGGGGCAAAACAGTTCCAGATCTTTCTGTGGTTATTTTGGAAAGTTAAGTAAGAGGCCTGTTTGTCAGGCTACACCCACCCACAAATATACACTCATTTGCATGAAAAATGGCAAATACATAACACACACACAGCTAAATGCATTTAAATGCTCTCAAAATAAGGACTTACAGGGTGACATGACATTTGATGCTAGATTATTTAAAAAAAAAACAAAAAAAAGGCACAGGGACACAAAATTGCCGGTGCAAACATCAGATTACAATCTTTCTCGCCTCATACATGCCCTTTCTGTGCGTGTCTGCGTCTGGGGAGTGGCGCAATGGACGGCTGTATCAATCACGTCTAGCCACGCAGAGATAACGACTGTGCCAGATAACAACCAATGCGCGCACACACACACACACACGTATGTACATAGGTCAATCCAATGTGGCTAAACACTCGGAGCCCAGACAAAGCAAACACTAACAGGATGACAAAAGCGGGGAAAGGACAGAAAGAGGGCAGAAAGAGCCCATAAGGGACTTACTTCTTAATGATACGGAGTGGTACAATCTACTGTACAGTATGTCTGTAGTGGTGAATAAAGATGCCATCTGAGCAGCAATTCACCTGAGGATTCATAAAGTCATTAAATCCTTCACAAATCAACAGAAATTACCCTCGAGTCTCATGAATGCGGCTGCAGTCGGGTCCTTATTTATTTATTTTTTTTTTAAGTAAAAAAAAAAATGACACCGATGTGCACATATTTCATGCCATTGAAACCTTTCTGCGCTCACCATGACTCTTCTAACAATTTCACATCCTTTTTGCATACCAGTATTTTAACACTTGTAATGCATCATTGCAACCAATGTCAATGGGACATTGTAAATACATTATCACACTCCTATATGTGAAACCAGTTCAACACAGCACTTCCTGCATGGAGGGTGGGTGGGACACGTGCTGGGACTCCGCCATTATTACCACAGACGTTGATTCTCTCAAAGACAGCCAAGGGCCTGGGTGTTCAAATGGTGGCATCCTAATAATCCAGATGTGTCCAGTGGCCCGGACTCTGACCGGCCTGCGGCATCATGTATAATTCAATATTCATACCCAAAGAGGGGATAATTACAGCAGGGTAGGTGGGTGGGGGGGGCGAAGTGAACCCTGTGCAACCACCATCATTTCCAGAGCATCTCCAGCCTGAAAAGTGACTTTTCTTTGAGACATCATGCAGAATTGGAGGAGGAAAAAGGGCATTATTGGTTTTTCAATTTAAACAAGTACCACCTTGTCAGAACTGGGCAGGCCCTTGGAAAATAAGCAGCAATGGGAAACTCTTATGAATCCCTCAGAACTACAATCTGGGGGCGATAAAATAAAGAGGCAAGTCATCGGGCAACAGAAAGGGCTGTGATTTCCGCAAGGTCATGGTATCCATCAGGAGCTTTTATGCCTTGTAAAGATCTGAGACGACAAGGTCTGGGCTGTCATTTGGCTGACAGATGGGATGCAGGTGGAAAAAGCCACTGGTTGCTAAACCGAATGCAAAGACGGGGAGTCGCAGCTCAGCAGCCAGTCCTTATTGAGTTACATCCAGACCCAACCAGGCTTCCTAGGACTTTGAGCTTTGGAACCTGAACTTTGATAAGTTGTCAGATTCCAACCCCATTGCCTTACGTTATGTTGAAATCTTTATACTGAGATTGCATAAGCAAACGGCCTTGAACACCGCATATACGATTACATAATCCCTGCCACTAAAATGAATAGAAAATGGGGGGCAGAGTACATCCACTGTCTGAACTGGCAACAGGTTGATGAGCACAGCGGTGACAGTTATAAAAAAAAAAAAAAAAAAGGCAAGCAATGAAAAACAGAAACAGGCAAATTGGAAAAAGCTTTGACGTATAAAAACTACAATATGCAGCAATATGTCGCATGGATATCCTATTTGGAGAAGACAAATAGGCCTACCTTTTGCTATATACTGTTACAATAAACCTGTAAGCATTCCACAGGTTGACTCAAGTGCAACCTTCACTTACCTCCACCAATTAACACCCCTGTCGATTCCTGGGGGTCAGATCCTGATGCCAGGATGTCAAAAGTTGGTTAGAAGACCAGATCTACTGTAGGCACCTGTAGATACTGAGGGGGGAAGCTTGAAAGGGGAAATGAATGACGCTGAGGGAGACAGAGAGGAAGAGGAGGAGGAGGGGGAGGGGGAGGGGAGGGGAGGGGGGGGGCAACTCTCCACATCCATGTTGCGCTACAAAGGGTGGGGCCTTGAGGAATCCACTCTGTCCTTCCCCCTCGACTTAAAGCTCATCTTAATTAGACTATACGTTGCAAATCTCTATGGCTGACCTGCTGTGGTATAAACGCATCGCGAGACTGAGGAATGACTCCTCGATATTCTTTGGAAAGTCGAGCGGACTACTGGGATGTAGACCCAACTCTTCTATTCCGCTCCTTCCCCCCGCTGGATTCAGATTCATTCAACGCCCAAACGTTTGCCTTAGGACAGACACACCCGCCCATCCCATCCCATTCTGGGCATATTCTCGCACTGTGTCATAGACGAACACATAACAGACAAAAAGAAAAGAAACGTATATTAGGCCTCAGCCGCCCGACACACCACCTCCAGAGCCAAACCATTCGGTTATTTCTGCTTAGAACCGACGCTGCGTCTCAATAACATGAAGAAACACGCCTTTAAGACAGCGCCGCAGCACGCCCTCTCCTGTGGCCTTTAGGCGTCACCTCCGCTGAAAAAAGAAAAAAAAAAGTTTGCTAAATCTATTTGACAGCCGCACTTACTTCGGTTCAGCTACATCCGCCGGCGCCGCCGTCGCCTGTGCGCTTTTACCGCGTCAGACCTGCGCAGTTCGTGCCGAGAGCCTGGATGAGGTTCGAGGATTATTAGGCTGTGTCCGGACCGCCCCCCCCCCACACGCCCAGTCCGCCTGTGGGATCCAGCGGCTGGCTGCTGCGAAGTTGCCACGTCCGTTACGTTTCACAGACTCATGACGCCGGAGCGACCTGCCAAGTAGCGGAGAGAGATAAATACAAATAAACTGGGATTTAAGGCTACTTCTTAACTGCGTAACAGTAATCCGGGTTCTACTGCAAGGGATTTAAGAGGGCGACGGGGGGGCGGGGCGGGGGGGGGGGGGGGGGGGGGGGGGGGGGGGGGGGGGGGGGGGGGGGGGGGGGGGGGGGGG
>JAVQJF010080507.1:0-19295 GCA_036023855.1 Gadopsis marmoratus | reverse complement strand
TTGTTTTTTTGTTTGCCATTTGAAAAGATCTGCTCTCTATTTGAACTCACATTATCTACCACCCCATGTAGCCCTGCTTAGAGTTCTGCACGGGCCCAAAGCTGAGGCCTCAGCCTGGCGCGTACTTGCATCTTTAAGACTCGACCCAGTTGAACTGGACTGGTACTGACAGATTTGCATCGCTTATTTCCAGAATTATGTTTATGGACCGACCTGCCTGAGGACATAAGGCTGCAGAATCAGTAACCTCTTTTAAATCACTTCTTAAAACACATTTTATAGACTTGCTTTCATGTGATGTCATTTTTATATCATCTTTTATAGTTTTTACTGGCTTTAATTCTTTTTATTTGTATCTATTGTATTAACTTTTTATCTTTATCTTGCTTTTCTTTTGCTTTATTGTATTTATCTGTTACTGCTTCTGTTTTATTGCTTTCTGAGTTTCCTGTCTTTGCTCTGTCTGTTAAAGCACTTTGTAGACTCTGATTTTAAAGGTGCTATATAAAGTTATTATTATCGTGGCATATTCACATTTTAAGGGGAGCAGAGCAGCCGTGAGTACTATAGGATACAGCCCTATGGAATCTAAACGCTGGTGGAAGGATGCTGAAGTCTGAAGTCTGAGGTCTGGATGTGATGAGGAGTGGACTTCTGATGAGCTCGATCCAGATCTGAAGGTGAACGGGGTGGAGGACGAATCTGCACTGAAGTGAGACCTGACAGCAAGTGAGAGGAGAACAGATTTCAGGTTTGACAGCGGCAATATGATTGGCCGATGGAAAACGTGGCAAAATCTGGTTGGATAAGTGAGAGAGAACACCCATAATCAGCTGAGAGAGAGGTAATAAATACCATTTGAAAATGACCGAACCCAAGACCAGGTTCTATGCAATAAAAAAGTCTGAACTCATCACGAAAGCCAACCTGATGTCTTAAATCACACTCTTTACATAGATCAGTCAGTCCCTTCAAATCTTACTGTGCATCAAAGCTGAGAAAAGCATCTGAGGAAGAGAAACAATCAAAACCTAGCATGTCCTTATCAGTGAGCACAAAGACTTCATGCTCACTATCAAAGATGCACATTTGAAAGCAAGTGTTGCATCTTAAAAGGAACAGATGAGTGTCTCGTACAGGAAGAATCCACCTCTGACATATTGCGTATCGCCTTAATACAGACAGGAAGGTCATATGAACTGTATGTAACTCATGTTCTCTCATCGTCCCATCATTCTGGTACAAATCACAGCTGCTGTTGACATACAGCAGAAATCTACCACCATCACCGTCCTTATCCGCCCTGCTGAGAGTGTACTCGACAAATGTGCAGGTCAATACCCAATCTGCACCACATGGTCCAGTATTTGATTGAGTTGGAAATGGTCCCGAACAGCCTGATGCTGACTCGCTCATAATTACCATGGTAACAATCAATCAAAACGACTAAGCCGCTGGATCATTGTAATTGTTTTGTTTATATCAACCATTTGTACTCTGGGGGGCGCTTTTGCAGTCAGGGGGTAATTGGAAAGATTGTAGAGCCACTCAATTAATTTGACAACATAGAAATTATGACTGGATTAAACTATCGGTCTCAATACGTTACATTAATGCACATGTTTCAGACTATTATCGCTGTATATTGCACATATTCTTTATAAATCATACTGTAAGTATTTGCACATTCCTGCACAAACTGCACAGCGTTTTCATTCTAAAAGCAGATATATTGCACATACATTTTATAATATTTTTATTGTCTATTTCTATTTCTTGACTTTTCAACTGCTTGGTTTCTAAAAAAAATCTATTTCATTTTCTCTTATATTGTTTGTTGTTATACACAAAAATACCAAAGCAAATTTATTGTACGTGAAAACTATAAATAAACCCGATTCTGATTCAGTCAAATGGAACACGTTTGGTTGATGGAGGGGTTGAGTTGACTTGCTGAGGGGGATATATCAGACTAAAAAAGGCTGGGAACCACTGATCTGAAAGGGCTTCTTAATTATTGAAGATGAGCATACATTTCAAGTCTTCAGCTCTCCTTCATTCGTCTTTGTGAAGGCAACCTGTGAACATCCTCGGAGCCCTGCTGGCTGGGAGATGAGTATGTCCTCAGGGTCGGTTTAGCGTAAGGAGACCGAAGCAGACTGTAATTATATTTGTGGTATGGGGTTAGGTGAGGTTCAGGAAGCCAGCTCCGTTGGGGTTGGAGCACGCTGCTGTGTGGGTGACATGATGGATGGACTCCTCCCTGGCTGCTCACATTGATCCCTCAAACGCTAATGGACCAGAAAGAGGGGGAGCACTATGGGAGCATCTTCCCAGAGATGAATGGCCTGCACCAGGAGTCCTGAGCCCCTTCTTTCCAGGCCTGGACCATCACATCTTCATCCAACACTGATTGGCATCAGCGATAGATGCCTCACTGCAGCTGCTGTTAGATGAGCGTGGAAAACGGGGGCAGGCTCCTTTCTAGCCGAAGCCTGGAATTCATTAGCGACGATACAGTAGCTCTGACACCGCGTTCGTACCTCCATATTTAATTATCTTCTCTCTGTAGGGGTGCAGAATTGGCTAAAGCATGTGCTGCATTTTGTTAAGGTAAAACCAGGAACACAGGACAGGAAAGGACCTGGTATGATCAAAAGGTACAGATGAAGACTGCTAGGCATCACTGTTGTCACTGATCACTCATCCTGGACTGGGATTAGTTTGGAACCTTAAGGAAGACACATTTCATGTAAGGCTAAGAGGCCTTTTTCACAGCAGACATGTTGACTTGTCATAGAAGGAAAAGGACAGGTGTTACTAATAACATTAACAATGGCTCTGTTCTCTGCAAGTGTACGCCATGACTGCGTGACAGTGAGCCAGCATGCACAAAACCAAAGTGGATAAATGGAATTCAGCCATCGTTATATCTGTTAGTCCAACCTTTGATTTTCCTACTGTGACATGTCAAAATGTCTCCCGTGAAAAAGGTCAGTGGTGGAAGAAGAATGCTGCTAAAGTCTACGTAATACCTAAGTTAAAGTCCTGCATTTTAAATTTAACTCAAAGCTGAACTAATCAAAATTCCATGTCACAACGTACTGTAGGTAACTTTTTACATACATTTTTAAGTATTAATCACCTAAAATTGCCTGTGTGTGAACGGACTGTGACGTAACTTAAAAAATGTGACCTTTCCCAAATTTCTCGGTTGCCTATAGCAGCCTGTGGACTGATCTTTATGTAGAGGACTCTGGACGGTTTTTGGAACGGTATGTACACTGACCTCTCTCCAGCTACAGGTCAGAGTTCAGCTCCCCAACAGCCGCAATAGAAGCAAAAGAAGAAGAAGCTCCTCACAGTAGATAACGTTATCTAAGAAATGGAGTCCGCCAACGTCAATAAACGACCAGGTAACATTATTGCAAAGCATGTGAAATATATTGTAGCTGAGCAACGTTAGCTAACGTTAGCTTATTTTCTAATGCAGCATCGGTGTATAATACAGCCATGTAATGCGGACGAACACTTTACACCCTCTAGTTGCTATAACTTTTGGAGAAACACCAGATGATATGTCAGAGCGTGAGTGGAGTCAATAACTAATACAGCATTTATTCTGCCAATCAGCAAAGGTTTTTCATTAATTGATGCCATTTTGCACACAGGTAATCCGTTACTGCTAAGATATTTCAATATGGATCTAGCGTTGTACAATGCACTACTATGACACGTGGCTTATGTGTTAGAAAAATTATTCAACTCACGTCCGGAGATCAATCAATAAGCAGACATTTATTTATCTTGCAAGAGGGAGCAACATTACAGGTACAGCCCAACAAACCCGAATGTGAAGAGTTTCCTTCTACATTTATACACAGTTCCAAACAATACACCATCTTCCTCTTTCGTTACTGTCTTATGACAGACGTAACTCTTACTGTCTAGACTCTAGACAGTAACAAAGGTCAAAGCACAAGCACTTTCCTCTTTTATGTACTAGGCTAGAAGTAAGACAAAATTCCCCTTAATACAGCATCAACAGCACATAGTTGTTCTTAGTCTTTTCCATCATTATGCCAGTCACGAACAACGTTCAAAAAGCTCATAAAGTTTTTAGGAGGATTGTTTTGACCACAGATAACAGCGCGAGTCCATCCCACAACTTAATTTGCCACATAACGTTCTCTACAGTAACATTAGCTGCATCTGTAGTCGACCCAGCTCATGTCAGTTAGCAAGATAGCGCTACGTTGGCTAACGTTACTTAAGAATATAATGATGTAATGTGAATTACAGTACATTATTAACTTTAGCTGCATCATTATGCAGCAGGCCCCTTGAATGTTACATCATTATATACACATATATGATCATATTTTATTATCATTATTGATGTATTTTAGCACAAATAGCTGTATTTAATATTATAGCTGGAATGCTTTTAACTTTTAAGTGTACGCATTTTAATGAATAACATTTGAGCAATCTGACATTGTGAAATATTAAATGAAAACTGAATGTGAATAAGCACATATCTCAAAATGGGTTCAACCACACAACAATCAAAACATTTTCCCATGTTTCAGAGTTTAGCATTGTTAAAAAGACGTAAAATTGGACTGATTGATTTCCAATGTAAAAGTATATATTTTAGTCCTCAGTCAGTTGTGGATAGTCTACGGTCACTTGATCACACCTGCCTGACCACCTGACAAATATAGGGGAGTTAAAAGAGCACATTTTTCAAGCATAAAAAGTACAATTACCTCAAAATAATAGTACAGAGAACTCAAGTACATGTACTTACGTAGTTACTTACCACTTCTGAACACTACGGCATTGTTTTTCCTGCAAAGCCACACTTAGTAATTTAAGCATAGCTTTAAATCCTTATACTCTGAGTGATAAATGTAGATACAGAAGTAATAAGCGCAAGGTGTAATTTCATTTTTTCCCACAATCCCTCCCCCTGACACAATCCCTCTGTAACATTTAGAGCATCCCTTCCTTTCACTCACATCCCCAATTAAAGATCAAGATCTTTGCATTGTTATTGTAATTATATTAGCCCATTTAAAACCTTGTGCGATTCGAGTTTAATCCATAATTTGAAAATAGGATCCATCTTGGTAAAAAAAATTCTCCGGATGACACTCTGGTTAAATGGGGCCGATGAGAGCAGTGAAGTGTAATTTGTCCAGAACTGAGTCATGCTGCTCCCTCAGTGTGTGACAGTGACCACCTGCTCCATCCATCCGGCCACTGAACTTCAACAGCCAGGCACTTGGAGAATCACCTGGGAGGTCATAATTCTTGTCTGTGCTTGGTGTTTTTCTTTGTTATCACTGTTAAAAACACTAATGCATAATAATGAGTCATTATCCCCCATGATGCGGATGCCACTTTCTAACAGGGCTGCCACTTTTGATTTGAAATTCAAACTACCATTTGAACGTGGGGAAAAAAAACACAATATTTGATTTGTAATGTTCTCCGTGAATTCAAAATTTGCAGAGGCCAAGATGGAGACCCCTGTTGGGCTGTGCTGAACAGATCATGATACCAAGCGATTTGAGGAGAAATGTGGGGGGGGGCATGAACTCTTCAGTGAAGTTTAGAATTAGGCCATTCAAATTATGTTAGTTTGAATTTGTTTGATATGACACCCCTACCTCCTAAAGTGGAATCCATTGTAAAGTGTTCATCGTGTGTAACCAACGGTTAATAAGTCTTATTATGGTGCAATTATAAGCAACTAAGCAAAATTCCCATGACTTTCTGGACCGTATGACCACATACCATCGGGATAAGGGCTACGGAGGGTCTATGTTAAATATTAACAACTTATTAAGCATTTATTAATGTATTACCAATTTTACAAATATGTTATTAACAAAAAGAGAGGATGAACATTAGTCATTAGCTTATATCTTATCTATAAAGCACGTGGTGATACGACCAAATGACCACTTACCTTCTGGAAAGGGTTGAACCAAAATCCAAATATGAATAGCTTATTTAGAATGAATTAATGGATAACTAACATGTATAATAATAATGACAAACTTTACTTATATAGCACCTTTCATACAGGGGGTGTAGCTCAAAGTGCTTTACAATAGACGTGAAGAAACAAGAGGGATACAAGACAAAAACGCAGTCACTGTTTGTGAGATTATAAAAATGGATGTTAAAATCACAGTAATGACAATCCTGTCGCGGCTCAGTATGATGGTGTTACGTGCCAACGGTGGCACAGAGGTGTGGTTCTTTCCCTCCTGTTGTCTAGAATAAAACAGAAAAGAATGTCTTTATTGTCATTGTAAGCAACTGTTACAACGAAATATCCAATGCGGCTCCATCAGTGGTATAAAAACATGTATGAAACATTAAAGGACAATAAAAACACAAGTAACCACGAAAGTGGCACATGTGGCTCATATATAAAAATGAATACGAAATTATTTGCACAGTATATCACACACCCCCCAGTGAAATACTGCACTTTGCATGAGTTATTGCACAATCCCGAGATATTTTAGCAGCCTAGCGTGAATTCAGATCTTTGATTGCACACGGTCCGTCTCCTCTGCCTTCTCTGCAGGTGCGACCTTGCTGATTGATGTCACCTGTGCCGCTCTGGTGAACGGCTCAGGGGGCGTGTCGAGCTTCAGGCCGACCTATCAGCCGTGGGCAGCGACGCGAGAGGCTGCATTCTTGCACTGAGAAACGTGAGAGACCGTGTTTGCTCTATTGTTCGGAAAGGTTTGTGGTGCGAGTAGCGGACCAGGTAAGTTGGGGGTGTCCTATACGTTAGCACTTCTGCTGTTAGAAACACTAGGTAAGTGGGTGGTGCCGCCTATTTAGTGTTGTGTCGAGTTTCTTCTTCATAGGAAAGCCAGTAGCCTTTAGTTTTGTTTTTTTGGTGCTTCAGTTAGGAACTGGCCAGGAGTGGTTTCGTTATATTGATTGTAGTTTCTTTGGCATCCACCTGGGTCCATCCTCCCCTGCCTGTTGTCACTATTGTATATTTTTACAGCCCTAGACTAAAAAGGCGATGTAACAATGGAACATAGAAATTCAGACAAGAAACAAGGATTGGGAGGGTGGTAAATAACAGCACAGAGGACATGGTCTCTGCTGTACAATTTGAATAAAAGGACCTCAAAGCTTATAAGGTTATTAACAGGTAGCTGGATACATTTAGGCCACTGTGTCTAGGCGAGCTGAAGCCTTCATATTCCAGAGGACGTAACTCAGCAAGCTGGCTGTAATCATTTGGCCTCAAACATGTCCCCGTTACAAACATAAAATCAAAATAAAATCATTTAGGATAAAAGTTTAGGACACATCTTAAATAACGAAGCCTGGTGCTGTGAGGTTGTGAGGATGGTTGATTTTTATGTTAAAGGGCCGCCAAGGGACTGTAATTAAATTTGTAGCATTTTCATCTCTTTTTGTTTGTATCTCTCTTTGTTTTGCATTCTGAAAATAATATTCTAGTACTGCTGCACCAGCAGGATCAGGCAAAGTAAGGAAGGGGGGGGTTGGCTTCATATGGGGTCTAGGTATTATTAGATAAGGATCTAGCAGTTTGAGCAGTCAAAATACCCTTTCCACTAAACAGTGGTGGGATAGACAGCTCAAAGTCTGTATATGTGTTTGTACTGGATATGTTACAGGAGGATACTGTGATGGAGATGGCTGAGAGTGTGTTGGTAACAAGCCTGCTGTTTCTCAGTAGGAGGAAGAGCAATGTGCTGTGTCTTTGCATGAGAGCAGGGCCAGTTCAATATTCCAGGATAAATGACGAGCGCCATTATGGTTCAGGTGGAGACCATCATGCTTGAAGAGTTCAGGTCGGTTCAGAAATGCAGTAAAATTGTAGACAAATGGAAAATCCCTGCTGCTACAGTGTGTTTCCAGCCAGATGTGTAAGTGGCGAACACGGCTGATTTTTACGTCACCAAAACAGGGAGGCGGTAGCGGACCAGAGGTCACACACTGCTTTCCAGCTTCTAGCAGAGTGTCAGTTAAGGCTGTGAAGTCAGACTTGAGTTCCTGAGACTGTTTGCCTTTCAGGTGATTAATTCCAGCACGCAGGATCACAGTGGATGCAGCACAGTGCTGCTGGAGGCGACGAGTAGCCTGGATGTTAATATCCGTAACACAGGCGACAGGGCGACAGAAAGTTAATTTATGAAAGTGCCATTACCAAATAAACACCAGCCAAACTAATTTTTCACAACCTCGCAACCCAAGAACTGTTGCATTAACACACTGCTACATATGACCACTCACCTTCCAGAATTTATTAACGCCTGATTAAGCATTTATTAATGCATTACCAACATTTCCAACTGCATTTCTGCCAAATGGAAAGCATAAACAGTTGACATAGCAACCCATATATTGTTAGTAGCTTTTAACTGAAAAGAAATGATTGGAACTGATTTTATTTACAATTTATAAACTCCTTTTCATAAAGGGAGCTGTGTTAGAAAGCGGTACAGCGTGGGGTAATGACAGCCAGGCTCGGTGTGTTTGCAGATGTCCACAGTGTCGTAGGAGTCCGCTGGCTCTGTCAGAGGCCACGCTGTTCACCAGCGACGGCCATGTTCAGGTAACACGAGTTTAAGTTGAGCCCAGTTTCCACACCTCCCGTGTCAAGGCTTCATTCTCGATTGTTTTGAAGGGGGCTAAATTACCCAGAATCCCACTGTGTCGCCATATGCTACACCCGTTTTGTCAGAGGCTCACGTTGCGGAGCAGTCTGCTGCTAACTGTGTGAGATCAAAGGCAAACGTCCCGCAGATAAAATTCGATTAGTGCAGAGAAAGAGACGGATGATAGCTGAGCTTTGTTTTGTCAGAAGCCCAGATTGTGCATAAAGTGGAGTAAAGGGTGTGAAATAATTAAATTTCTTACCCATCTTATACTAAAGTCATTTTTCCTCTCGTCTTTTTGATTAGCATCAAAGCAATTATTAACATTACAGTAACAAATCTTGGCCGAAATCTCAAAGCCTGGCAGAGCATCCCGGCATCCCTGCATCCCCATGGAGCTTTGGCTGCACTGGCTCTCTATAAAGTGCGAATCAGCTTCTGCCAATCTGAAAAATGAACTTGACAACAGATGCTTGTGTTTCTCCTAGAAATTAAATGCCTGAACAACAGCCAGAAATGTCCCTTTTCACCTCTGGATAATAAAGTATCTACCTTGCCAAGTACTCTTTGACATTGGTCCAGATGTCCAAGTCTATCAAATGGTGTTCAAGGACTGCCATGACCGTTGGCATAGCTGGCCAAGAAAGCACTCGGATTTTCTAATCTACCACAGGTCTTTGTGACTTTGAGTAAAAAGAGCTTGAGCAGAAGATGACGTTGTCAGAAGCAGGCGTGGATATCTGCTTTTATCAGAACTGCTATGGGTTCAAATCATCTGTTGGTGCGTTGATGTAAAATTAATAAACCAGCGGCAGTCTGTTTGTCAAACAGTGGAGATTGTTGCACCATACATGCGCTGCAGGGACTCAGGCTGACCCGCTCAGAGATAAAATCAAATATTGTAGCTTTGTTACATTTTTGGATTATATGCAGTAAAATAACACATTATTGTCCAGATGAAAGCTTGTTTATGACAACATCCCATCTAATATTTCTCTGTCTGCATATGAAAAGATGGAACAGGTCAGTCGAATGAGTCTTCACCCTGAGCGTGATTAAAAAAAGACACACTCAACAATCTGTATTCAGAGTTTGTCGGAGCCTTCGCCCTGAAAGAGGAGAGAAAAATTGATCGATTGCGTTATGCAGCAGACCTTTTGTCTTTCTAGCTCCTAGAAATGAAGATAGGCAATCGTCCATCAGACCAGCGCCAGCGACTGCTTCCCAGGGCCTGAATATATGATTACATTGCTTTGACTCCATTTATCTGCATACCTCCTATTCAGCGGTATGGATTGGAGTGTGCTACTCCACCCCAAAATAAAACTGCAGCCCAGAAAAATTCCTCACAAGCTGTCCCAAATCCTCTTAATGCTATCAATCCTGCTTTTGCTCATTCCACTTCATTGTCTCTTTATTTCTGCACTTTCCTGCATGGGGAAGCTTGATTGATTTGGCTTTCAAGGATGTGAGACAGGAAAGTTGGGGGGGGGCTAGGCAAAGTGTTTGGGCGCATCGCATAAACTCTTGACACAGACAAACGGCTCGGGTCCGACCAGATGGATTATTTTACTTTCGGAATATTGCAGCAGCTTCCCTTTCAGACGGGTGGCCTCATCGTGCCTTTTATTTCCTGCTTGATAATATGGTGACAAGCACATCTGTTTTTCTCTGGCCCATCGCTTATCATTTAGTCGGAGCAAATGAAGCGTGAACTCACAGGCTGATTTTAAAATGACCAGGCGCAGTGCACCTTTACAGTTACACCTTTTTATTAATAGATTGTCTCATAAATAGGTAGTCACATTTTACCAACAATCAGATAAGAAGATCAATAATAATTTCATCACTTGTGTCCAGTACAAATAAAAGCACATGTTGTTTTAACATTGTTACGACTCCTCCCCTTTGGGGATCAGTCCTTTCCTGCAGGAAGTTGCCATCAGCAGCTCGTTAAGGTGACTAGGTGGCACCTGGTTGGACCTGGAGGAAGCCGATATTATCAGACTGGATTCGTTCCCTCTTCAGCCTCCTGCTGTCCAGGCTTGGTTTGTGTTCTCCTTTTGCTGCTTACAACACTCATGCAAACATTACATTTCTCCACCATACTTTTCACTCACGACTGATGCTTTTCCTTTTCACACCTCATAGCTGATTTTGTACATAGTTCAGGGTTTGGGTTTATTTCTAATAAAATCTTTAATTGGCACATGTTCCTGACTCTGCTTCTCCTTTGTCGCATTCTGTGAGCCGGTTTGTGACAAACCTGTGTACCTTTGCTACTACTGTTGCTTTACATCGAGTATATGGAACTGTACTGTGCTGCTGTGTTCTCTCTCTCACCCAACCCAACCCGGTCTAGGCAGATGAGCGCCCACCCAGAGCCTGGTTCTGGTTCTGGTTCTTGCCACTGTCTCCTAGTGCTGCTCATGGTGGAAACTGTTGGGTCTCTGTAATAAAGTCTCTGTCTAGAACTTCTCTATATGATCAAGTTCTCTGAGATAACTTTGTTATCATATGGGTATAAATAAAACTAGATTGAGTTTGGAAGATGGCAGCAGAGGCTCAAGTCTGTTCACTCAGCATGCGTATCATACAGGCGACGGGAACATTTGGACAGTGGAGTTTCTGGAAGCAGGGGTTCTGGATATATTGAAGTTTATCTTGAACTTTGGATGATACGCCGTAGAGAATGGTGTTGCAGTAATCAATCCTGGATTTAGGTTTCAGCAGCAGAAGAGGAAAATGGCTGGAGCCTGGCAATGTTTTTAAGTGAAAAAATACAGTTCTGAGGATTTGGTTGACATGTAGGAGAGACATTGTGAGTGGTTTTGGTGAGGGATTTGGAACCGTTCATGTCTTATTTGACAGTTTAGTTTGAGGAAGTTGGCTTAGATCCGTGATTTAACTTCAGTGAGGCAGTTGGTCAAATTGGAATGAGTTTCAGTGGTGAAGGATTTAGTGGAAATATAGAGCTGGACATCATAGCAGTGGAAATGGAGACCGCGACGACGAATGGTGTTACCAAGGTGGAGCAGGTAGATGATGAACAGGAGAGGACCAAGCCTAGAGCCCTGGGGGACGCCTTGGGACATAGGAGCGGTGGTGGAGGTGGTGCAGTTGTTGATGAACTGTTGTCTGTTTGTGAGATATTATTTTAGCCAGGAGAGGGAAGTACCAATGATGTTGAGAGAGGATTCAATGCGGGAGAGAAGAATGGCGTAATTGACGTGTCAAACGCTGAAGTGAGATCGAGGAGGATGAGAACGCTGAGGTGACCAGAGTCTGAGGAGGTGAGGAGGTCATTAGTGACTCTGAGTATGTAAACTGGATTGAAATGGTCCCAACAGGTCATTGGAGATGAGGTGGGGCTTTGAGTTCCAGCATTTTTGACAAAAACGGGAGAAATGGAAATGTATGTTTTTGCAAAACATATCCAGGACACTGTTATGTGTTTTGCAAGAGTATATTTTCTGTGGTCCAAAAGCAACACTGGATTTGCTTAATTTAAGTTCCTAACTGGCAAGATTGGACAACTGCTCCTCTAAGGCTACAGCAAATATGCAGACATTCTGCCAGTGAATGAAGGAGTGGAGGGAATGTAAAATCCTTTTTGCAAACAGAGTTGCCTTGTTATGGATATTGCACTGGCATTAACACCACGTGCAGATTAGTCTAAGAGGCAGCTGAGAGCCACACTGTGGGACAATGATTTGGGGGCAATTACCAGCATTGACACCATTTTGTGTGTTCATCCCGTGAATCGGGGGTTTTCATAGAGAAGTCCCACCAAGCGTCAAGCAGCTCTCCCTCACTAATCCTCAGCAAGATTTCCATTTTTAATGAAGTTCATTTATTTTTGTTACAACCACTTAAACATTTCAACAGGGGTTATTTTTTTGTCTATTGTATGAGGCTTAACTTGATGTATTTAAAAGAAAAAAGAATTCAAGGAATAGTTGCTTAGCCAAAATGAGCATGAATTCATTTCTGACCTCATCCAGAAAGGAGGCAGAGATGGGATTCGGAGGCAAACAACACAGTAATGAAGACATCACCCAGCTGACACCTGTCTTTTCAGTGTCATCTGACCCTGCTGGCCATAATAACTGACAGGTTGAACTCCTCCCTGATTGGATTTTGAATTAAATGACCCAAGCTACGTGACTACAGGATCAGGGACAAACTCTCAGTTTATTCAGTTCACTGAAAGTAAAAACTATGGACCCCCCCCACAAATGTCAATGAAAAAAAACTCAAATCTTATATCGAATGGCGGTATGTGTCAAGTGTTGCAGGTGGTGGGTCTGTGGGTCACTTGATTAATGTTAATTATTAGAAATATGCAGCAAGCAGAGTGGGAGGAACACTGATTACCTAAGGTGAACCACTGCATCTTGATTAATTTGGTTCTCCTGCTCTTTGATACCTTACAGAAACTATTTGAATGACTAATTGCCTGGCATTAAACGCATCCATTTTTTAGAAGTTATGTCATTTTTCAGCCTGTTCTTGTTTTTAGGACAGTAAGGTCACATTTCCAGACAGGTGTTGATTGTGGTTTTAAAAGAAAGGAGTAGTTCAACATGCACTGCATTTTGCCACAACTGTCATGCACTCAAAATAGCAAGTACATAAATTCAGTGTACATACTAATGCATGTTGTGTGTGTACGCAGTGTGTTAACTCTACAATTTCGCCTTTGTTTATACATTTGTGATTGTGGCTGCAGTCACAATATATATATTACTATGTATTATGATGTACTATACTGTATTATACATCTCTGTGTATTCTGCTTTGGTGATATTTGATTCTACCACTTGCCCATTTTTCCTGCTTCAACACATCAACTTGGAGAACAAAATGTTTACTTGCTGCCTCATATATCCCCCCCCCACTGACAGGTGCCATGGTAACCAGATAATCAGTGTTCTTCACGTCACCTGTCAGTGGTCAGAAAGTTATGGCGAATTGATGTATAGTTAGAATTGATAATCAGTTCTATACACAGGCTGCAAAGTGGCATTTATAGAAAAGTGGTGTGATGTTCCAAAAATCTGTATATGTTGACATTCAATGCAATTCATTTTGTAGCATTAAGGTGTTCTGTAATTTAACAGTAGTGCCATATATCATGGATCTTTGCCGTAACCCCACCACCACATTTTCAAAAATGTAACACAGCAGCATTTTCTCAGAGTACATATTAGCCGACCTACGTTTTACTTTTATCTGATTACATTTTTACATGAGTACTTTTACTTGAGTTAAAGGCCTTTTTAAAGTAGCAAACCGTACTATATTTTAGCACATTTTTCCATCCCTGCATAACACAAACAAATCAAGCAAGAATCATTCTTGTTTCCAGTGTCTGAAGTACAGCTTTTAAGATGTTCTAACATCTGTTAACCGCCACCAGTGCTTACAACTCATTGAGTTTCTGTTTCAAGGTAGGCCCACAGTGCAATGCAATATTTATTGAACCTTATGCTCCCGTTGTCTCGCCTTACTCAAGGACAGAGGCGGAGATGTTTTGATGTGTATGGCTAGGAAGGCAGGAGTCTCTCTAATTATCTGGCCAGATGATAGGGGCCCCGGGTGCTCTCTGCTTGCAGACTGTAGCAGCAAAACGCAAATTAGGAGGGTCACCAGTTAACTAATGAGGCTATATTGTCCAGGGACAATGGAGGGAGAACAAAAGAAAGTACGGATGAAGAGGTGGAAGTAGAAGAATAAAGATAGGAGTGTTAGGTGATTCAAAAATAGTTAAGCCAAGGTAACAAATGAATCACAATAATAATAATTAACTTTATTTGTTTAGCAAATTTTAACGAGGTAACAAAGTGCTTTACGATAAACACAATCTGCAGAAAAAAACTAACAGAATAAAAATCCAGCAATCTTTTAAATAAAAACAATAAAATAAACACATAAATGCTGATTTCAATAGGTAAAATGTTCCGCAGTCTGGGGGCTGGAACACCAACATTGGTCCACATTAGAAATCCTGCTGAAACCAGAGTTGCAAATAATAAAAGCAGGAAACTTACATTAATTGTACAACATGATCTTTAACGAGCTGTCAAACGTGGATGGGACCACCTGAATTCTGTCAGGCGCTTTAGCGACAGCAGCCAGTTTGAAAGTGGCCGACAACTGTTCAAGAAAAAGCTTCAAAATCACTGGGCCTAATGTTTCCCATACATATATTTTTTCATTATTTGAAACTCCACACCTCCAGTTTCTATTACAGGCATTCTTTTAAAAAATAAAACCCTCAAGACTCGAGCACAATCTCAGAAAATAACCCTGATGACATCATCAGACTTGACGAAGCTCTTTCAGAGCCACATTCTCCTTTTATTTTGACAGCCGCTAGCTTTTTCTGGAGCTTACAACCACTTGAAGTGAGTAAGTGGAACTTGAGTTAAGGTATTTCAGAGCTCAAGGATGAGAAAAGTTCATATTTTACCGTTTTGTCTCGTTTGACTGAAGAGCAAGACTTTGAGCCACCTGAATAACGTGGTAACAATTAGTCGATTATTCAACAATTTTCATAATTGCTAAATGTTGAAAGGGGAACTCCAGCAATTTGACACAGTAAGGTCAGTTTCCTGGTGTACTGAGTACTACTCAGTCCGTGAAAACTCATCTGTGGCTCTGGAGGAACTTTGTCAAGTCAAGAGAATGACGATGTCATCAGGGTCATCTTGGATTGAGACTTCAGAGTTTTAATGGGAACCATTACATGGGCTGGAGTTTGAAATAGACACTTATCAGGAATGCAGGGTCTTATGAAGGATGCAAATGAGTTGCATTGTATCTTTTTTGGAGCTTGATCCATACTGTCAACTAAGAGTCAGGATACTGCCGTCTCTGCTGCTTGGATCTGGCCATCTGACCATTCTTTTTAAATGGATCTGAAGTGCCCCTAAACTTATGGCAGTGCTTTACTAAATCTGGAGTAGCTTTTAAAGTCAATTATGGAGGGAAAATGTGAAACAAGGTTGTTAAACGTGAGATTTTGCTGCATTTCTCTGTTTATGCAGACAATGCCAGCAAATTGCAGACAGCACCCTGGTCTCTGGGAAATCAGCTCACTTCACTTTTTTTGCTGACATTTCATAGACTAGATTAAATGATGCATTGAGAAAATAATCACAAGATTAATGCGTAATGAAAATAAATAGTTGCAGCCCTAAAAATGAAATGTTGCGATGTTGGTCATTTACATTTTTCTCATCTACGTGAGGAAGCCAGATACTAAAGAAACCATCCTTTCAAACATGTGTACATTAGTCATTTGTTTTCTTGGGCAGACAAAACAGTCCTTCCGGATATGATTAATGCTAAAAATCTTTCCATTGCATATGGCTGTCCAACAGCCTGACACGAAGCCTGTCCAGTTCTAAACCTGCTGCACCTGGGACAGTGCTGCATCACTGTCAGACTCAAATGAAAGCAAAAGTAATTGAGCTTGATTAACCTGGCCCTTTGCCACATCATTAGATTGATATATGGAAGTGGCAGATCCGACAGGAGAAGGCGGGAAGCACTTAAGTCATAAAGCAAGGTCGTTCTTACCATGTGACTGACTCATTTGCAGTGTTTATTTCCACCTGCATTGGCGCCGTGCTCACAATGTCGATTACATGAAGGAGGGGCAGATATTTCACTTTCCTGGGTGGCCATCTACTTGACGAGCGCATTGTAAATGCAAATTGAAAACAGTATGCATACAGATATATATTCACACTGTATGGACGGCTGCAGTCACTAGCTGTTTCAGCTCGGAGAAAGATGCTATGTCAATTTATTCTATGCTATCTGATGAGCCGACCATTGAAAGCAAGTCAAATTTATCTAATAAAGTAAGGAGAAATACTGTTAGAAGATTAAAATAAGACATCTAATTGGAAGGGAGTTGCCTCTGACAGTGAAGCCATTGTCATCTTTATTTATACAATACCACTGCTTGTCCATAGGTTTCTTTACAGTCTTTTAAATGTTCGGTTCAGAGCCAGTCAGGTGAACGCAGCCCTGATAGGACGGATGAGGCAACAGAGGAGGGAGACAGGGGAGCTAAGGTTGTGTGGCGGATCGGGACAGTTTGTGCGGAAGAAAGAGGTTAGAGAGTTTGCTAGATGTACAGGAATGGAAAATATACACAGATCAGATAAAGAAAAGCAGCTGTGTAAAGACAAAAAAAATATCTCACGAAGGACTCCACTGTCTTGGCATGACTGAGTCTTCGTTTAATGAAAAACACTTCAAACACAGAGTGGCTTTTGAAACACAAGCACTGATTGCTCAATTGGTAACGGAGGTGCTAACCCCCCCCCCCGTTAATCAGCGATACAGCGACCCTAATGGTGACGGCCGGCCAATAGAACCTCCTTTGCACTGACAGCTCAACAAACACAATCTGTCTAAACTGTTTTAATAAGGTCTTTTAACCCTTCACTGGTTTCAGAGTTATTTTCCACAACCGTAGGGTGCACAATAAATTAATTATTGTGCAAAGATAGAAATAATAATCCATTTATATATATATATATATATATACACACACACACATTTTAATGGAATATAAAATACTATAATATTCAAAGGCAACAGTTTTAGCATAGCATTTTTAATGCACTTATCCACAATTTTGAGCTTTACTTATATTTAAATGTTCTGCTACTTAATCCACTCCCCTACATTTATTTGACAACTTTAGTGACTAGTAACTTTGCAGACTCAGATTATTCACCTCCCTGCAGGTTATTGCTACAGCCGCATCCTTGTACTTTGCATTCCCAGGGTGCCTCAACCAAAAGTCCTTCAGGTGCAGGAGGGTCACCATCACCTCTCTTCCTGAAACTGCTGGGTCCACGGCTGGTCGGTTCACGCTCTCGGGTTGCAGACAGGCAGGGGAAGGACCCAAACGCAGACCACAGGAGGGGAAACTAACGAGGGCAGGAAACATGACCAAATAATAATAATAATATTATTATAATTATTATTATTATATCTAACCCTCCAGTAAATCAAATTTCCAGTAAGTCAGCAATTCTTTCCCTGCCATTTGCTATTTATGCATTCTTTCATGAATTCAAATGTCTCTCAAATGAGATGAGGTTTTGGCAATCAACAACAATCTATACTGCATGATGCTACGGTAAAAGCCTCATTTGAGTGTGGATTTGTGTGCAGTTCTCAAACTCAAGAGGTGTTTTGGGATGCAGTCAGCAGGCCCCTAAGGAGTCTGTAGCTCTGAGTCGAGAACTTAAATTAAAATGCATATGGAGACATCAGGTATTGGTCTGTGAACATCTCCAGCAGTTGAATATGCTCCGTGTCTGCTCTGCCTTCATTTAGGGGGAGAGCTTCATCCAAGGGAGTACGCCATTACTGTTGTTTATGACGTGCTGGGGAGCCCGGGGCCACGCCGTCCAGTGCTTATGGTTTTCGTGTGGGAAGATTTTTGGGAGAAGGAGATTACACTAATCTAATTAATTACCGTCGTAAAAACAGCAAACATCATTAAAGTGTAATTCCATTAGAGCTCCTCATTCCACCAGTATTCATTAGCAGGCGAGTGGGAAACGGGAGATGCTGAGGGAGAGAACGTGCGCACGTCCACGCCCACACACACTCATACACACTCATACACACTCATACACACACTCTCTAAAATGAGGCTCGGGAGTGTTGAGCAGAATTCAAATCAGTGTTCTGCTATTACAGTCAGAGATGGAGACAGAAGGAGCCTGAAGAGTCAAATTCTCTGTTGTAGATTTTCTATAAAGGAGAGGAGACAAGTCTTATATCAGGATTCTGTGGGGTTTTTGAGGAAGCTGCCCCAGCACGCAATAGATGAAAGGCAGGAGAACATGGAGCGTAGGTAACCGCTGGATTGCAGTGATGATGTATTTTTCCACTGAGAATGTTGCCTCAACTTGTTGCATTCAGCTGTGGATCAGATCTGTTAGGTGAAGGATGAAATGGTGTCAGAAGTAGTAGAACAGCATTTTGTTTGTGGCCCTCTGCACAAAATGCAACATGTATTCTTGGTCCATTGAAAAATGGTACCATAAAGAAGCACTTGGGTCTTATTTTCATAGTTGTGGCAGTAAATTTCTATCAGTTATGACAAATTTTCCACTATTATTCTGAAGTTGATGCAGGTTGTGTAAACAGGATATTCCGTTTGGATATTCTGAATTAGGTCACATTCCCAATATTCCCCAGTGTGTTATTTTTTCTATCTGAAACAAGACACTCACAAAAAGAATATGTTACATTACTAATTAATCTTGTCAATGGTACCTTAATATGGAGTTATATCCCTATCTTTAATCAAGAGCATGCTCTTTCAGTTTGAGAGCATACTTTATTAATTTCATCCTCAGATTTTGTGCTCTCGCACCAAAATAACACTTGCTTGCACTTGGATTTCTGCTCTTGGATTGTTTTCTGT
Source organism: Gadopsis marmoratus (assembly GCA_036023855.1). Taxonomy (NCBI): domain Eukaryota; kingdom Metazoa; phylum Chordata; class Actinopteri; order Centrarchiformes; family Percichthyidae; genus Gadopsis; species Gadopsis marmoratus. The sequence goes on along the minus strand of JAVQJF010080507.1, from coordinate 152 downwards.
GTGCACGGATTTTTTCCGTGTGCTTGGATTCTCTGTGTTTCAACACTATCAAAATTCCCAGCCAATAGAATGCCAGCTGCAGTGTCAGCCAATGAAACGATCACTTCCTCGTCGATAGCGTGTTCGCTTTAGACTTCCAGCGTCCCGCACGG
>JAVQJF010080500.1:0-35161 GCA_036023855.1 Gadopsis marmoratus | reverse complement strand
GTTTGGTCAAGGTAAAATGTTTGTTACCTGTGGGGTGTGTCTCTTCCTCTGACCGGGACCTGAACTGCCAAACCTGGCTGGAAGGTTCCACTGGTATAAATAGATGGGGGTTCCCGGGGGAACTAAGTGGGAGGTAGTGACAGGGGTGTTTTTCTGCTGGGAGAAATGGCTGTTGAAAAGCCCTTTTTTTTAAGGAGAGATAGTTTAAAATAAGATAGTTTTAGGTAATATTATAGTAAATGGGAAGGTGTCTATCCTTGTAGGGTTTGAGTAACAGATATTTGATTGTCTCTGGGAGTGGGTGAGTCCACCTTAATATAAGGGAGAAGGCTGGAGCTCCAGGGGGAGTCAGTGATGGGGAAAAGAGGAGAGAGGTTGCAGTGCCTGTTTGGGACCCTTTAGTGACCGAGCCAAAAAGGGCCAGGGCTTCGGTACCTTATGTCATCCATTTTTTGTGTTTTTTTGTGTTTGTTTTGCCAATCATTGACGGAGGCACTGTAAATATCTGCCGGGACGAACTAATGATGAACTAAATAAATACACATGGTCTTGCCTGAGACCCCTTCTTTCAGTTGCCTGGCTGATCGGCCAACTTTCACAAGTATATTAATAACATTTTATTGATTTGAACGGGTAACGCGGGCATTACATCTAGTCAAAGTAGCAAGATGCTAAACAGTTAATGTTAGATCTTTATTCCTGAAGAGATTGGGTATCATACAATATCTTTGATGCATTTAGAGAGAACCAGATTTCATGGCATGGATTCAGTAAACAGAATGAATATGGGGCTGTGGTAGACCCTGTGGCTATATAAAGATTATAGTCATTATAATATTATTGCTTTCATCACAGAGGAGGGAGCTTATGGGCCCTTAAGACAAAGGTTATGATTTCCTTACAGGCCCACCTCTAAATCTAACCAGTAACACCTAAGTTGAAATTCTAATGGAGTGTTTTGTATGACCACACAGGCCTACTGTAGGTTAAGTTTATTTTCTTACATAATGAAACAAAGTGATTGCACAGTACTGAACTACTGCTCTAAGCAGTTAATTAATGATAAATGCCCATAAATGCTTTCTAATATCACAGGGTATTATATAATGATTGTTTTGTGCTTATCAAGTACAAGTATCGACTCTTTCAACTTAAGTGTTACTTTAATAAGCAAGTGAAAATTGCGTAGCATTGTGTCCAGTTCAGACAGGTCATATGATGCCAATGATGCATTTTCAAATGTAAAATGCATCAGCTAGCAACGTATTCTGCATTTGATCAACTAATAAAGTCATAAAATCGCACATGGTAAAATAGTCTATATATGAAATACCAAAAATCCAGCTGTGAACAAACATGAAAATGGAAACAAGGTAATAAAGTTAAGGCTAAACATCTTTGTCTATTACCTTTGTATAGCTAAGTCAATAAGAGGAGCATGCAATCAACATAACATTGCCACAATTTTACATTAAACAACAAAAGCAATCAACTCAAAACAAATGTATGTGTCTTTCGTCACCATAAATCAGAACCATGTAATGTAGGTTGTCCATGTCGTAAATCATATGGCTTTGTGCAATTTTTCACTGTCAGTAAATTCACTAATGAAATTGTTTTTGTAAAATAATATATCAATAAATGTCATGCCAGAAATTATTGAAATTCTGTTCTACATGCGCTGTTTCTTACATGCCAGATTGTGCTAATTGTACATCATCCTAAAAAAAATATCAGAGGTCATCATAGCATGTACACTTACATCCAGGGACAGATGTGCTCAATTCCATCACCCTGCTTCATATAGGTATTTGTGCACATATTCTACATTTCTTTTCATGTAAGAATATCGTCCATTAATAAATCAGGAATAGTACAAGGACTTCGGGTAGGGGAATAAAGGTGATGCCTGCTTTATGTAAAGCGATCTGAATTCATCTTTCTGAGTTTGGGCGGCAGGTGTCCGTCCATCCTGCCCCCTCCTCCCCCAGCCAGTCGCTGCAGCTTGGGTGGTAAGTCCGCCACTGACTTACTCATGGGCTCTGAGCTGATCTTGGAGGCCTTACCAGCCTGCTTATCATCAGAGACACCGGGAACAGAGCTAATTCGCTGCAGCTTCATGGGCAGGTCTCCAAAGCTGTAAGTCATCTCTGAGGTGGTGGAGCTCATCCTTAGTAGCTTCTTGGGCAGGCCGTCCCGCCCTGTGATCTTCTGGAGCTTGGTGGGCAGCTTGGTGGTGCTGTCATTGTCCTCCAGAGTCTCCAGGCAGTCCAGAGAGCTGTTCTTCTCCCCGCTGTTACACAGGGACGGAGCCATGAGGGGCGAGGAGAGGAGCAGAGCCTCCTCCTGCTCCTTCACACTGTACGGAGGGGTGGGCACCTCGAAGGTGGCGTGGAACTGAGAGTAGTCCACCTTAAAGAAGCCTTCCTCCAAGGAGATAACCGGGAAGAAGCGGTGTCCCCACAAAACCTCATCCTCTGTGTAAGACGTCCTCGCTTGGCAGGTCATCCCTGTCAAAGAGAAACAAATAGTGACTGGACAAATTGTCAAATGTATTTCTACAAATTACTTTTGAGGCTTCAAAAATTATTGCAAATTGTGTCTCTACTGTGTTGGGCTGTGGCAACACAGTAGAGACTAACATTTTAAGATGAAATGTTTCATGACTACTAGTAAACAACAGAGTGCTAATTTAATTATATGCTTGGCACTGTTCCATAAGAATCAACAATACAGTATTCGCCAGGACATTTTCAGATCATAAAGCAAACAATATTGCAAAAAAAAGTGGCTCATTGAATAAGTACTTACTGTATTAAAGAGCCAGCTGCCTAAATAAAAAAGCTTAATTGATTTTTCAGTTTACAAACGTGATGTTTATGAGCAATTTCCAGACTAACTTGAGTTACTTGCTGTGTGTTCTATAAGACTGGCTAATTATTCAACCATAAAAAACCCACTTCATTCTGAAATAACTATCCAGCTGCTTTGATAAAATTTAATTTTTAGAGTATTTAGTTTTTTCTGTTTTGCTTACCTGAGATTTCAGATTAATACATACAAAACAGGCCAACCCAAGAGAGAAAACACATAATATTCTGTGTTCCTAGTGAATAACACAGGTCTTCTCCACCTCACCTCTTATGCTACTTAACAGTTCAGTCCACGCCTTAAGCTTGGTTAGTAGCTACAAAAGATAGAGGTTTAAGATAATCAAATTGCTGGAGAGGCAAATCCACAAGAGTAACAGCTGCAGGCAAAGGCTTCAGGAGGTCTAGCTCTTCGCTAAAATTTCTTTGGAGCTTTCTGGCACAACAAAGGCAATTCAATTTAATCCAAAACACAAAAAGTAACATTAAGTATCTGTTGTATAACATTGTTCAGCTTGAGAAAAGCCCAAATGAGTGTGACAATTTAGCTCAAAGCGTTAAATTCTGCCATTTGGAGATTACAAAATTAAAGGTAAAACATCCTATTTCTCATGTTCTGTGTTTGTGTATCCGTAACTATGCTCCGCTCGATAGCAGATTATGATACGCTCAGAATACATTTCCCCTCACAGGGGACTCTGAATGAAATCCCTGCTTAAAAACTCACGTCTTCAGAAACAAATTAATGCAATTAGTAAAATCGTGAGGTTTGAATTAATGATCGACAACATTCCCCCCCATCCCCATGCAAAATTATTGGATGCTTATTAGTGAATGCACATCAGTATTATTCAGCAGCTGCTCTCACAGCAAAGCCCGATCCATCTTAGCATAGTTAACATTCGGCTGAAAACACAACTTTCATCCCTTAGCGCAAGTGAGCATATAAAATCTATAATTAGTTTTACATCTAAAACAAACCACTAAATTGGTTATATCGGTCCAAGAAGCCCTTATTTTAGCATAGAGAAATGGCTGGGGGCCCTCATGTTAAGACTTGTTGAAATCCATTAGGAAATCAGTAGGTTATTATCACATGTTTTAATTACCAGCTTGATATTGTTCTAGCAGTTGGGTTCAAACTAAGACGAAGCGCTCATTCACAGTGAGACACCACTGCTGATTGCGGGGATGTCATCGCCGAAACTGGAGGAATCTGTGATTCTGCCTGACTCCCAAGGTCATGAAATAATTCACTGATAACAGCCTCTGTACACAATCGCAGATGTGCAAGAGACTGAACATCAAGTGCGTTTGGGGTATTCAAAGCATTACTTCTGCACTATTGCTTCAGAGTCCCAGAGCCTTTAGGCACGTGGAAGTGTGCAGCAGTGAATAAAGCGGGCATAGCTAATGAGAACACCAAAGCGATTGAGAGTTAAGTGTGAATGGAAATCTTATTGCATTGTGAGCCTTTTAAGCTGCCTCAAGCCAAAACATAGTCTCCATCATCTATCTCATCACCAGGCTAACATATACTGAGAAAACTGTGGTGTAAAATGCTTTCTGTTTGGGTTTTGTAACAGCTGCTTAATCACCACCAGACATCAGACATACAGTACGTACCCTTATTGAGTAGTACAGTCAATGCTGCGATGTTAACTGGAAATCCATACAGCACATACAGGACTGAAGAAAAAAGGTTGGAAAGTGAAATGAAATTGCGCCTGAGGCAAAAGGTTGCCACAGTAATACACAAGACCCAAATAGCTTAATCTTACATCTTTTAATAATGCTCTATTGTTCCTGCAGATGGTGTAGGAGTTGCTGTAAGACCTCTGTAAGCCCATGAACCCTGCAGGCCTGGGGCTGCCCAACCTCATTCCTCTCCTCTAAAGCCACTCAACCCTCAAAAAAAGGGATAAATCTCACTGATGTGGATGGTCCAATCAACTGTACCCTTCTTCAAAAACTAGCAGAGGCACGACACCTAATTATGGTCATTAATATACGTTTAATTCCCATACATTATTCAAGGCTTGATGCCTGAGCCAAGCACAATTCTAGACATGGTTGCATCATGTACAATGTTCAATTGTGTTGATAAAGACCAGCTGTTCTGCAACACCCACATTCACATGGCACACAGTGTAACAGACACGGCAACGGTAATGAACTGCGTGTACTCGACTGTAACGGAAATGTACGCGTTATGTAGAAGAATATGTTAGATAGAGACCTCTCGATGATAACGGAGTATGGTTTAACGGCTAAAAATAGCACCCGTATAAAATAATAAGACACGCTCTACAGTTACTGATCATAATTCCTAAAAATAGGAATCCAGTCAGATGAGAATAACCATGTCGGTGTGTATTTCGTATTACTGGTAAAGGCTTATGTAACTCTAAAATACACGCCTACCCGGGACTCAGTGTTTCTATGGAAACAAAACTGTAGGAATGTGAGCATGCGACAGCCATAAACCTTTTCTTTGCTGAGTTTGGTCAAAAGTAACAATGACAACACAAAAGCCTCTCCCTTAGATCATCACAGTAAAAAAAAAAAGAAAAACTGCTCTAAATGTATTTTCCAAAGAGGGCAGGGTCAGATGATACGTATGGCCCCAGAGTCAATCCAAAATGGTTTTACTGTCACTGCAACGTGACCTTTTACAACACCAAACCGCAGCTCAGAGTGCCTTTGCTTTGGTGGAGTGGGTGAATCATATATTTTGGTAACTTCTCATCAGTGAAGGCCAGAGCTCATATCACAAATATCAACTTTATTAAAGGACAGAGCATTTTTCTCTCCCTCTATCATCTATCACCCTTACAGTATATTGCAGTATTTTATATCTGTCACCTTCATCACACCACATTCTGTATCATATTAGCATTGTGTCATAAACACACACACACACACAATGTGGGGGGGGGGGGGTCTGCTTTCCAATTTCTTCTGCTGTTTGCTGCTGGGGACATGCAACTGTAGGACATCACATCCGTGAGGAGGAAACACCTCAGACGTGTAGTTAGCAGTGTTGTCACAGCCAGTTAGGGCCGTTGGTTAACATGTAAAAAAGTGAAACCAAGCAAGCTCACATTACTTTCCATACACACGTTTTATACTCTGTGCCAGGCACATGTGGTTATCTCTTTATTTATGATTATTTTAAGGTCTTTTTGCCTTTATTTGATAGATTGATAGAATATAGAGAAACGCAGGCAGAAAGAAGGAGTGGGGAAAGGTTGCCGAATCTTACCTTATCTTACTGTGTGCATCGTTAACCACTCAACCACCATGATGCCGCACACCTGGCTATATCTAACGCAACCCAGGATAACAGACAATGAACATGAGAATATACATGGCCTGAAATTACACGTTAGTATTTTCTCATACCTCACCGCTATTCTGTGTATAGTGTGCACCTCCAAAACCTCAACCTTTAATGAAACATAAAAACGAGATGTTTAATGGCTGTATTGATTTTAGGCATAGGAGAACATGTTCATCCCATTTAATCCTTCAGTTTATTATAAAACTTAACAATCACCAAATCTGGAGATCTTGGCATTAACGAACAAATGCCAACGAGTTCAAAAGTATTTGAATGTATTTACATATTTTAAATTAGATATACTAGACTAAGACCTGAAAGTGTTCATCAATCAATCAGTCACTTGAGATTAATTTAATCTGCACCAATATTGTTAATCATCTCATTATTATTAAGCAAAAATGCAAAAAGGCGGTTTCAGAATATCAGATTTTCTGCTTCTCTTTTTCTTACGTGATAGTAAGTTAAATATTTTTGGACTCTTTGTAACTAAATTCTGATATTTTCTAATCCAAAAAAATAACCAAATTGGTTTACAGAGAAAGCAATGGTCAGGCTGATCGATTGTTAAAATAATCTGGTGCTGCAGCCCTAATCAGAATTAACACAATGAAAGCAAATCAACACAAGCAGATCAGATTCATTCATTCTGCAACTCATGAAAAATCAAATATACAGATGAACCACACTAGCTCTGTTGGGGAGAATAAGAAGAAACCAGGAGGGAGAAAGAAAATCACTGGAATCAATGATGAGACAATGCCTCATTCAGCCCATTAGGAGAGAAATGTGTAACTCTGTGGATCCATTACACTTCTAATTTCAGTAAATAGTTATCTGTTCCCCTCTGTGACTCCATACAAGCCAGTACCAGTACATTCCAAATCCTCAATAGAGTGGCCCATCTCAATAAAGTGCTGCATAATAACATATTCTGTACCAGCCCTGTTACAGAATCTCTGTCGGAGGAGTTCATACACTACACACATGGTCAAATAAACACACTGCACACCGAATTACTACTCGGTCTCTTATGCTGGTAGTTTTATCAACATGCGAGGGTATTTGAAGGCTCAATTCTAATTATAATCTGCTATTAGTTCCCCAAAACAATAAATCGACCAAAGTGGTGGAAGTAAAGTAGCTGTTCAAGTAATGGGAAAATAATTACATACAGGTTATTGTCACGCATTCAAACATTACTTAAAGCTGCTCTAATCAATAATGCATTTAATAAAAATTACTACATGCAATGTGAAAAGGATCGCTTGTTGTGACAAACACACAGAGAATGACAGACTCTGATTTTCAAACTAATGAAATCTTAAAGTGGAAATAAGAATTACAATAAAATGATGAACAGATAACCTTTTTGACATGTTGCACAATACATTTTTGAGGATTTTTGTGCAAGCGAGCAAAAAAGAAAATGATGCTAAACACTGCGTAGATCAACAAACAGCTTAAACTGTGGGACTTGATGGATGGCACAAAACCTTCTTCAGCTAAATAACTCAACGCTCAACTCAAGTTCAATTTGATTCAGATCTAAGTTTTGCACCACAGATCAAAACTGTTGTCCAGTCCTGCTTTTATCAAATAAGAACCATCTCCAGAATAAAACCAACGCTTTCACACTCGGACCTGGAAAAAGTCATTCACGCTGTCATTTTCTCGAGACTCGACTCCTGTAACTCCCTCCTCCTTTCTGGCATAAACCAAAAGTCACTCACTCGCCTCCAACTAGTTCAGAACGCAGCAGCTCGGCTTCTTACGGATTTGAACAAATGACATCACATCACCCGGATCCTGGCATCTCTCCATTGGCTCACGGTTCGATTTAGAATTGATTTTAAGATTTTTCTGATCACTTGTAAGGCAGGCATGGGTCTGGCCCCAAGCCATATCGTTATAATGCTGACCCCATATGAGCCAGTTCGCAGCCTTAGATCCTCAGGTGGGGTCATTCTGGCTGTTCCAGAGTCGAGACTTAAATCTAAAGGTGACCGTGCTGTTGCCATCAGGACCCCTCGACCCTGCAAACCTACCTGATGAGATAAGGCTGCAGAATAAGTAGCCTCTTTTAAATCCCTTCTTAAAACACATTTTTACACTTGCTTTCTTGTGATGTCGTCCTAATATCGTCCTTTTATCGTTTTTATATTGTCTTTTATGAGTTTTAATCATTTTTATTTGTATTATTAATCTTTAATCCAGTTTTTAGTTTTCTGTTGTTTTCTGTGTATCATGTTTTTTGCTTCGTCTGTCAAAGCAATTTGTAAACTCTGTTTTTAAAAGGTGTTATATAAATAAAATTATTATTATTATGCTACGTATTTGTGTTATGTGCCGTGTATTGTGCGCTGTGGGTCCTGGGAACATATTTCATTCATGTGTAAACATGTGATGACAAATAAATCTTATCTTATCTTATTATTATTAGAAACGCAGCACAGTGAAATAAAATGGAAAGGACACATAAAGGCAACACAATTAGGAAATAAAAATGTGATCTGACACACTGCAAATAATGTCACATATCACCTTAGGAGCCTTTCCATGACATCCAATTTATCATAAAACTATGCCTACAGTATACAGGTTGTGGGATATATGATCTTTTCTGACTGGGCAATGTATACCTTAATCCTACACAAGTGTGAAATCCCTTCAGAAGTCCCTCAAGTTCCCCAGGCAGTTTACTGCGTTCATACTGTATGCAATATCCATTTGACAGCATGAGCAGCATTAGAATAATCCTCTGCTGAATCCACAAATTCAAGACAAAAATGCATCTCATTACAGTTTAATTTCAGAGGAGAAAGAACATAGAAATTCAGAGAAGAAACGTTTTCTGCATGGATGTGTAGAGGTGTTTCACATGTTGAGACTTCTGCCATTTCAGCTGCAGACATGTTTTCAAATGAAATCTCCGAGCATAATCCCAATAAGAAAATCAAATGGAATTTCAAAAAGTTAAGTCGACTTTGGAGGTGACTATACAGCACTGAGATGGATGTCTGCGCTGTTATCTGCGCTGTATACGCAATATTTCACAGACTCCCTGCTGATTCCATTATGGGCTGGGAAAAAAGCAAAGAGGCAGAAAGAATAAACTATGAGATTTAGGTGCCCAACAGTCATCTCAGCTTGAGACTCTAAGTAAATGCACTTTTCCTTGATAGCACAGCGCTGACTGCTTCTCTGGTCTAACAAAGTGAAGCAGCCGCAGAGTCAGCAGAGTGACAGCGAAGATAAAATGGGTTCTTTGGGCGCTGGGATAGAAAAGCACTGTAAACTCGGAGGCAGCCTGCCAGTGTTTCTTGATAGTAGCTGAAAAAAAAAAAAACAACCTAAGTGATATTCACAGACTCGGTGGTCTAAAAGAAGCTCATTCAGGTTGCTGAAGCCAGAGGATAATATCCGTTTGGTGCCTGGCTCAGTCAGATTCTCAGCTGCAGGTCTGCACTTGACACACTGAGGACGGCGTAAAGTCAAGGGGCAGACCTGAGAGCAGAGATCTATTTATTGCTGCTCTGTCAAGCAATCTAGACAGAGCCTCAATCTAGAGGGGGGGGGGGGGATCTGTGCTATTATATGATTCAACAACCCACAGGCACCAAGCAAATGACACTTGACAGCTATGTGAAAATGAAGGTTTATTCAAATGACTCCTCTAGATGAACTCTCACAATGCGAGTCACTAAAAAAGGAAGGTGGGCGTCGAAGAGTTCTACGCAACCTGCTATTTAGTGACAAAATCTCAAATCGCTCTCTCTCTTCTCTTTCTCTCTCTCTCTCTCTCTCTCTCTCAGTCCGTCTGGCTCTCTCCTTCACTCAAATGGTCTCACACACACACACACACACACACACACACGCACGCACGCACGCACGCACTCACACACACACACACACACACACACACACACACACACACACACACACACACAAACTCACTCACCAGTGCAGTGCTGTCAGCAAAGTCCCCTGACAGTCTATCACGGAAGCAGCTCGAGTGTCGTGTATGAGAGCAATGCTAGCAAAAACAAGCACGCGAATCTGGACGCTGCATACACAACCACGCGACACAACATCCAACATTTGTCCTGATCTCACTCGCTGTGGCCAAGGCTAACCACAAAATGCCTTTGCTGCATCGCTGGATTAATTGGAGACAATTATCCTGTTCTTCGTTGTTGCAGAACAGGAAGCAGAATTGCCCTTTGTCTTCTTTTTAGGATCTGTGTTACAACATAGAGTTTTAAGCTGCTGCACTGAATATGCTAATAGGGGGGCTGAGGAAGAGGAGAAAATAAGGGTGCTGGGTGGCATGTTTAAGCTCACTGAAGAGAGGAAAGTTCATTTCACAGGTCTGAATAATATGGTTCTCAGTGGTTTGGTTTTTCACAACCGACTTGTTCTTTTCAATAAAGCGTTACAAAGGATAGAAAAAATTGCGCCTATAATAGAATACAAAAAAAATCTCATTTTGATACAGACACTGCTATTGTGGCCACAAGTCCTGTCTGATCATCTGTTTCTATGGTGACCACCATCAAGTGGTAACGTGTAAAAAAATCCACATTCAGTGACCTGTTTTTCGCAGTTTGACTTTTTTTCAAAGAGGGAAATAAGTCCTCTCCCTCTGTTAAATGCTGTTTTAGCGTGTCGTCTATTTTGTGAGGGTGGCTTCCACTTGTTTGCAGCTCCGAGGTTTATTCCACCCATACAGCACCGGCTGAGCAGCTAGAACAAGGAGGAAGCTGGTGGAGGGAAAAGGCAGGGGAAGTGCACTGCTGTGGGGGAGGGGAGGGCCTGGATGCTGAGGCAACTGCTTGAGTGTGGAGGCAGTTGGAAAGGGAAGGGAATAGGAGTAGGGGCTGCCAACCATCTCCACACAAGGTGGGGTGTCAGGCAGGCTAGAGGAACATATGGCTGTAGGCCATTAACACAGCCGGGAGAGCACATTTTACTAGGAGAAGGCAACGCTGACTGCTGCTGTCAAGGGAACCACTTGAGCAAAATGGCAATGGATGGATTTTCTTTAGGCCAAGCAACTACTTTTGGTCTTATAGGAATAATCACACTGTGGATGTGTCCAAGCCAACTGGGGCTATGAAAGATATTCTGAGTGCAGAAATGATCAAAGAACCATTTTCTTTCCATAAAACAGACTGAATGAGTGAAAGCTGTAATCTCACATTGATCTCGGCTATTAAATCTACTTAAGTCATGAAGAGGAGTTACGGCTGAAAGGGGGGAGACAAAAGAGGGGTTTTTAAGCCTTAAGAGATCTCAGGCTTAGATGGTGGGAAAGAGGAGTAACTCGCTGCTAGGAAGACGTCCCTATTGTTTTTTTCAAGTTTGTCACTTGAGCTCGAGAGCAGATTATTCCGGTAAACTCGAGCGTGTCTGAGTGACAAAAACAGAAAAAGACACCCCAGAGGAGGGTCTTGCTAGAAGACAAGCCTTAAAAACTACATGTTCATGTGGCTCTGTGCTTAGGCCACAGGATTTATTCTCCTGCGCTTCACAGCTCCACCAATCAATACTGCCAGTGACCAACGCTGAAAGGGCATCACAACCTTCCTCATAAGCTCTTATGTGGAGCCACAATATTATCTCAATTACAGAGATGTAACACTTTGCCCCGAGTGTCCATCCTCCGTCTAGACAGGGGTTAATATTGAGGTTTACAGTTTGTGATGTTAATTACCAAAAAAAGTATCCTTCTCATAACAACATGGAACGCACATCTTCTGAGACAAAGTCAACTGAGGCCTTGTCAATTATTCCTAATTCTCCGTAGCGTGATGGGAAGACTGAGACATTGTTGGCAAATGCATTTCTGGTGCTTTCGTCACACAAGTTCACCCCAGGACTGCTGCCACGCCTCCTCTGCCAGTTATTTATTGCCATCCAACGGGGACTTGACAAATCCCTAAAGACACTATTACCGTGCTCCCCCTTGGGAAGCCTGCACAGTTCGCCTAAAAGGGATAATGAATCCAGGATGTCATAGCTGGTTCGCTGCAATGCCCATTATGTGGAGTTCATCCCCAGGGCGATTATTGTATGTACAGTAGACTTGAGAGGTAAATCTCACAAATGTGCTCCTAGAATACCCTTGTTTGTTTATCTAAAATTAGCCATGCTAATTTCAGTGTCATTTGATGCAAACTAAACCCGGCTGCCTTTGTGCGGAGCCCAGTACCATGACCGTCTTTATAATGTAACATATTCAAAGCCAACAGACATTGCAACAACATGAGGCTTATACATTTCAGCTCATTTATAGACTGTGTGAGGTGATGACTTCTCTCTAGGGTGATTCTGAGGGTGTCATTTTTCTTGTTGTTGTAACGATGAGCTGATTTACATATGTACAGTATATAAAGTATACAATCCAGTACAACAACAATAATCGAGTCTCAAACATTAGTTGAACCAACACCTCTCTGACAATCTACTGTCTCATTAAATGGAACATTATGAGACACAAAGTTAGGATTCATTGCAGGACTGTTGTAATAGATTGCATTAGCCACACAGGCCTTTTCTTGCAAATGTATGTACTGTATGTAAAAGGTATTACATCAGCAAGTCTCTGACATTATTTCAAATCTGCTCGTGTTGCTTTTTGTTTAACAGAAAGAAATACAATCCTGATGTGTAAAAACCCAGCGGTGGAAGTATTCCTACAGTGTCCTTTACTCAAGGAAATGTAGAAATACTGCAATGTAAAAATACTTCATCACAAGTAAAAGTATTGCATTCACAATTGCACTTAAGTAAAAGCACAAAAGTATTTTCAGCAAAATGTACATAAAGTTTAAAAAGTCAAAATAAAGCTGAAGGTTGAAGCTAATGTAACCACTTGATATACTGTTGGGTAATTTCTTCTATACAAATGTGTCATGTTATATAAAATGAACATATGGCTTGTATGTAAACTAATCTGCAAAGTAACTAGTAACTATAACTGACAAACAAATGCAGCTGAGTAAGAAGAACAATATTCATCTCTGAAATGTTTTGGAGTTTAATTAAAAACTAGCAGAAAATGTGAATCCTCACATGGAAGTACAACTACCTTACATTGTACATTACTAGTAAAGTTCTTCAGTAAATGTAAAGTGTTTATTTACGCTTCACCACTGGTAAAACCTAATGAACATAATCAATAGTAACAACATAGCATCTGTTAAAATAAAGATTACCAGTAAAGTGTATCAGTATATTGTTGTGTCCATAGCCAGACTTTATGTATCACTGCACCTCTCTGTGACACTGCAAACATTACAGACAGGAAGTTGGACAATGTATTGTTATTTCAGTCAAATGAACCAAAAATACATTTTAACAAGAGCACTGTAAGGCATCCAACACCTGGCTTATCGCTACTGCGGTGGAGCTCAGCAGGGACAGCCACTTCGCTCCTGAGTTCTCACCCTGAGCACATTAGATTTAATTGGAAGCTCCCGCTCTCACCTGATCTGCAACTTTGACTCCCCCACTGAACCCACTTTAACCCTCTGACCCCGCAGGGCTGCGGCGGACAGCACGACACCGGGAGGAGACGACACGCTCTCAGCATAATGATTCAGAATGGATTATGGCCAGTTTCTCCAGTGGACTTCGCAGTTGGCTCATATCCGGCCGTTTACGTGTTACCTAAGCTCTGACCTCCGGGGCCACGGCCTCGCACTCGTATGACTGAAACAATTAGTAAGCTCTCCGTTTTCATTTCACTGTAAGTACTGCTGCTGATGATAAAACACAGGTCGGGCCATGACATTGGCTGCTCTGCTAATCAGTGGAAATAGACGTTTCCAATTAATTATGCTGGCTGGCTTTACAACTACACACAATCTGCATCAAAGCAATTATTACTCTTAATTTAATTTCCTAAATATACGCTTTATGCAGATTTGGTGCACAACAATAACTTAATTGAAGCTATGACGATAGTATTACGTAACAAAATTGCATTTTTATTCCATAAACTGAGTGGCAAGAGTCTACTTAATCTCTTTTTATTAAGAACTATATAATGATATTTCATTATAAATCTTAACTATGTAGATGCATTCAAATCATAATATTTTTTGCTTCTTTTTCTAAAGATTTACTACTACACAGGTCCAAACACATACTTAATTTAAAAGACACAGTTGCACAATTTGAAATATTGAGTGTTCAGGTAGGCGATTAATTATCCAAAGCTGTTCTCTGCAGTCACATACTGCGCTTATGCACACAAACACATGAATAAACATGACCAGTTGATCCAGTCTATATGCAAGCAGCCCCTCTGCCGCCCACACTCATTTTAAAATGAGCAGATAGCTGGGATATTCTATTTTTTATTCCATAACAGTGAATCATAGGAAAGCCTTGTAGCAGGAATGAAAAAGAGGGGGCTGGCAGAAATCTTTGAAAACAATCAAAAACCAACGCACGACTTTATCGGAGAGAAGAGAGAGCATTTTTTTTCTTTTTGCCATAATTCGCCAGCCAATCGAATCAGGCAATGATGTTTTTCCACACTCAGTGGAAAGTCATGTACAAACATGGAGATTATTAGTTAGCTCAGTAAGCAGAGAGTGTTTGCCTGCAGTACAAATGTGCTGTGTCACCAGAAGAGTGAAATAAAGTCAAACTGAAAGCTCTCTGAGCAAACAAATGCAAGAAAATAAATAAACACAGAGAGGAGGTTATCATGAAATAAACTTTATGCCTCTAAATCCTAAAAAAACAAAAACCTTGTCAACTTTGCTACAAAAAACAAAAAAATTTCTAAATATGACTTTGTTGCAGCATTTTATGAATTTCACAGCAAGGGTAATGATCACACTGCACACATTTGCATGAAAGTCACATCCCTCTGAAAGAAAGGTTTATGCTGATGATAGAGTTCATGCTCATGAATCATTGCTTTTCATAGCTCATGAGTGAATTTAAAAACACTTTGCAGGGCTTGTGAAGCTCTGAACACTGAGTTTTGCCAACATGCTAAACCCCAAACACTATATAAAATCCCAGGGACAGACTAATGTTCTGACAGACCTCTTTCTGTTCTGTAAGGAAAATGAGCTCCCCGTGAACTTAATCATCAGCTTGTTTGTCTTTGTTAGTTATTATTTATCTAATCTGAAAACTGGCTGGTCTTAAATTACATAAACACGCATTAGATCTGCAGCATACAGGAGCTGTAGCATTCAGACAGAGTGTTGTGGTACAGCCGCATCCTGTACAAAACCAACTCTGGAAATCATCAAATGAATTTAGTTGCAATACACTGATTCGTTTCATGGCTGGAGGAACCTAAACGTCTGTTACTGGCAGAAACAGTTTATTTTGGGTTCTCAAGAATCAGCTCCACTAATGAACAGATTGCCTCTGGCTTGGTATTTAAGCCTTTGTAGTGTTGAACAGCATTGCTGGTGTTAATGGGACACTTATCTAAACTTGCGATGTATATTAAGACTGCATGTAGTTCTGAATAAGCTGCTGAGTCAAAGTCAGGTCATCATTAGCTCCGTGGTGGTACAGGGAAAATTATTCTGCAATGCCATTAATATGTCATTATTTCACAATTTGTTCATGGCTACGTTTATTTAGAAGAGGCCTTTTTCACAGAAGACATTTTAACATGTCACAGTAGGAAAGGCACAGGTGTAAAAAATAAAATGAATGACGGGTGAGTTCCATTTGGCTGCTTCAGTTTCAGAGCCTTGGCATTGTGTTTGCTGGCTCACTGTCACATTAAAGTGTGTGTTCACCTGTTTTTAGGTGCAAATACAGAATATAAAAAATTATTATTGAAATTTTGCAAAAATGTCTCTTGGCTGAGGTTGGGAATGAGGTGCGATGAATGCAAAATGCAACAAAGTGCGATGGAAACAGACTTCTCGTCTCATTCCTATTATCAGGCCGAACCCAGCTCAAATGTCCACTCAAGCTTCCGATCTACTGATGAGAAATAGCAGCAGACGGAAACACCAGGTCTGTGTGGTGTGATGAGGAGACTGTAACCTTCCTCAAATTAATACGTGTAACAAACGGTTCATGTTTGCTAAATTGATTTCCACCATAAGAGATCTGACTGGCACTCTTTTAATTAAGTTTTCGTGTTGCGCCCCCTCCTTCTCCACTGGCCTGACTGGAAAACTCCTAATATCCGCACAACGGTAGTGAATGGAAACTCATTTGCATTTTCTTTTGCTGATTTTCTTCAAATTCGATAATGACTTGCTCTACATTTGGACGGATGCTTACTGGGACACCTGAATAGAGCGGAGCCAACGTTAAAGTTGTTAGTAACACTTGTGCTTTCCCTACTGGTCAAAATGTCTGCTGTGAAAAAAGCCTGTGACCACTGAATTAAAGGCCCTGTGCACCAACACAGGAGTTTTCAGTCACTCTGTCTGATTACATCACTAAGACAGGCTCAAGTTGGGTGGAGCTACGCTGGAAATCACATCATGTCACCGCTCTACAACTCTATGGACCAATAAGATAACAGGATAGGCCGTCCTGCCCTAAAAGGTGCTAGAAAACACACAGGGGAATCAGGGAGCTGTCACTCAAGCCCTGTCCGTACACGCCCACAGTCCTGAGAAGAGGTGTGTGGGTGGAGCATAAGTGTGTAATAGCGCTTAAACAGTGACATTATTAACTGATATGGGCCTATAAAAATGACATTTACAGTATGCTACTAATTTGTTTGGACAATTATGTTTTGAGTTGGCATCGTGTTTTTTTAGGGTTGTAAGCGCTACATTTATGTACAGCACGGTGCTCATACTGAGGTGTTTGTGGTGGATGTTGGGCGTACAAAGTGCAGGACATTGACACAAGAGGCCGGAGTTTGCATCCTTCATGTTTAGGCAGAAGAAAGACTTTGGTCAATGTTAGAAGATTTGCGGTTTCGGTTACACGTTAATAGAGTGAAGTCAGTGTTCTGAGCAACCAAACATAACCACAAAAAAGGTCTAATGATGCTTTAGTTGCTAAAAACGGATGTTGTATTGCAGATTGTGGAGCAAACAAACCAATTACAATAATATCTTTTGCACAGACAGTATATGCATATCATATAATCCTGTGTTCTGTGTATCATGTTCTTTGCTTTGTCTGTCAAAGCACCTTGTAAAACTCTGTTTTTAAAAGGTGCTATAGAAAGAAAGTTAGTATTATTATTATTATTATTATTATAATACTTTAAAGAAACAACATTGAGATAGCGGAGCAGAAACTGTGATCGGTTTGTCCCGCAGACTCCACCATATCATCACTGAGCAGATGTTACTGCACTGCGGACTGTGAGGATTAATACGCTTATTGTTCAACTGTAAATTCTAATAGGTGCATATTTTTTCCATACTGTCTCCATACTACTCGATAATGACAACATTTGAATTATTTGTGTACATTGTATTTATTATTAATTGGTATTAGCACTATGCACAAACAACATCAGCTGGGCTGCAGTCCTCACTTGTTATTCACTCTAGCAGTTTTACGTTCCTCTTTTGTCGTTCCTGCAATGCACTAATAATGCCGTAGTAGCTGGTGTAATCTTGCCAAGATTCACATCAACAAAGTACCACACAGAGCCTGACGTGCATATTTGCTCTGTGGCCATCGACACTGTAGAAACTCTAAAGATACTTGTCGAGGAGTGATGTGGCTCATGTTGCTCGTATTGATTGTTACTGTGTCAGACATTATCCCTGTTAGTGCCGTTAACTCAAACAAAGCTTGTTACTGCAGAGTTCTTGTTTTCCTGCTCTTTTTCCGAGGCGAGCAGTCAGACAGCATGTACGGTACAGTGCATTAATTGCAACACGATGTAAAGCCAGTTTATCCTCAGCAGCAGAACATCTTCCCGCAGCCACGTCAGGAAACCAACTCCATATCACAAAGCCACAACTGGCATTACTCCAGAAGGAAAAGATGCTGCTAGCAGACATCCTACATGTCTCACTCGGAAGGTGCATCATACCGAGGTGGTGATCAAAAACACTTTGGGCTTCAGAAGGAATGAGGCATAGCTCGTGCCTTTTTATACAGTGTAGAGGTTGTCAGAGGTTACAGAAACATGGAACCATTCTAGGCTCCTACATGCTCTGTACCAAGACATGCTCCTTTTTCCCTTATTCTTGTGCGTGAGGAGAACTTCAGTCAGTCCAAAATATTTTTGTGCGATCTGGAGGGAACAAAAGGTTACTATGTCAAAAACATTTGCGTCTGTTATTATCTAATAGGAAGTGATCGTGTAGCTTTAATCCGCAGTGGAGAGTACTGTATTATTATTATAACTTGTGTTCCAGACAGTGGTTTTTTTACCACATATAACAAAAAAGAAACGAAAAAAAAATAACATTGATCTGGGGAGTTTGGCAGCTTCTTCGCTAGTAAACAACAAGCCTCATAAATATTTCATCTTATTCTCTCTCTGCTGTATCACCTGTTCTGGCACGCACCTCATAGTACAGTGTGTACTTTTCATATTTCAGAAGAGATCCTTGGACCTTAATACCAGGTCGCTGTTGTCAACAAGGCGATTTCATTTCATCGCATGTTTGTCTGCTTTATTACAGAAATTGTGTTATGATTCCTATACCATAGAATTAAAAACCTAAGTTTAGGTGCAGTGCTGCAATCCTGAATACTCAAGGAGAGGTTGCCATGGAAACAGAGTTACATTGGCCAGAAATGAAAGCGTCTGAGGATTTAGACTTTCACTGTACATACATTTTTAACCATAGATTGTTTCTACATCAGCCTTTCCACCAAGTTCGCATAACCACAACTTCTCCTCCACGCAGATATTTGTGGGAAGTCATAAACGTAACCATGAGAATTAGGCCAGACCTGTTTCACTGAAACTGAGGTTGTGACTGTTTTAAATGAGGACGTGATGTGATGACACACTCACTGTAAACCGATAAAATACCTGCTGATACATCAGTGATAATTTCATCACAGCTCTACATTGAATATTTTCATGCCTTAAAACCAAAGCAACCTGTACACAGCAGCAGGCGAGTCCGGCTTAATCACAATTACTCTCATAAATGTCAAAATTTAGATAATCTTTACACCGCGTGTTTACTGGTTATTAGCCGAATTAACAAGTAATGGACCCGAAAGAAAGAAACTCTAATTGAGAGAAATCAGGTGTTCAAGCACTCAGCAGACCAAATGTTGTGGGATATATCGAACACACCCATCTACGCCGCACTTCTGAATAAGTCACGGCTCGTCAGAATGACATGACATTAATGCTGCATGTCAAAAACTGGAGAATCTGTTTGTCAGATACGTCTCAGCTGCAACGAGACTTTAATAAAAATGGCACTAAATGCCTATCAAATCCATGTATTAGGAACTGAAAGTCTTTGCTAATTGCTGTCAGCAGAGTCAGCCTATGAGCCTCCCTGTCACACCTCCATATGCTGTTACCACCCTATTCCAACTGCTCCTCTGTAACACTGAAAGAGCTCTCCACACACTATATCAGCTGTGTCAAAGAAACGGTTGAATTCAAAATGACCACAGTGGAGAATTTTACTCGGGGCATTACTCAACCTGTGGAAATGGAATTCCCTAATTCCAAAGGGACCTTAGGAAGCAAATTATTATCCTCCCTGAGAAAAGCAGCCACGAGGTAAGGCACAAAGGCGGAGGAATGGAATTTGTTTTAGATGAGAAAAAGAAAAGGTATATAGAGCTTAACGCTGACCTGCTGGAGTTTGACCGTGTTCGATGCTCATATGTAGCTTGAAACTTCCGTGAACCCAGGGAATGCATGGACTCAAATAAATGATTCACTTAATGTCTGCGACACAAAATCAATCATCTATGACATATAAGTGCTAACCACACCTATTATTGGCATCTGTGTACGTTCTCCAGAGAAACAAAAATCAATAGAATGGAATCAAGAGGTCAGTAGTTAATATTATAGTAGTTAATATTATCACCTATGAAAGAGCTCAGTATAATTCATGAGATTTGAAAATGATATTGCAGCCGCTCCGAAACATAAAGACTATACACGCATCCTGTACATTTGGCTCTCATTTTCAACAGCAGGCCGACACAAATGCACGTTCGTGGTTACTCACCTGTCGTCTCTACTATTCCTTCTAGTATCACCACAATTTCAAACTGCTCCGTTTGCATGGACCTCTGGGAGAGGTCGTAGAAGGGGCTTTTGGTGTCAATCACATGGCAGATCGTGAGTGGCGAGACGAGAAAGAGCTGGTCAGCCCCGGTACTGAAACCCACGTCCAGCTCCAACTGATCCAGTGGAAGAAACTCGCCTTCGGGCGTCTGGCGAGACTATGGACGCGTACAGGGAGAGACACAAACAGAGATGTTTGGTGGGGGAAGGAAGGGGGAAGACAGACTTATCTACTCTGGCTTATCAAGAGCCTTTGTGTGAGCTCTTCACATTTTAGATGTAATCAGAGCGACCAATCATCAGTCTATCAGAAAAGTGAATTTCTTACATGGCATCTAAAGAGGCATCGACTGTATACTGCAAGAATATCCACCTCAGCATTTGACTGGAAGCACTCTTAAAATTAATCCTTGTTGAAACAACTCAACCAAATCAACTCATTTAAATGTCTTAATACTGATGGATTTGTCCGATGTGTCAGGACATGGAAACTAGAAACAAGCAGTAATAGTTGGGATAATTTGCTAAGATGGATGTGGTTGCAGTGTGTCTTTTGGGTAAACCTGCAGAGTTTACACGCACCTTAAACTTTATGGCAGCCTGCATTTAACCTCCTATACTACCCGTGTATTCCTATATATTACCAGGACGACTGGCGGTTGTAGAGCATTGTCTAAAAAAAAGGTACACTGTCTGGGAACCTTGTTGCGTTGAAGGCCTCTTGGCAAACTTGATGGATTCCTTTTATTTTTGCCAGTTGTACAAAATATAGAATCTGTGAACTAGACAAAAGGCCTCTGTGCTCGCTGGTCGCTGCTGGCCTCCTGGTTGCTCGGCGTCTGTCTGTGCTGTTCGCATCACTGTGGTCTAGAGATGTTTGGGGAAGGAGAATGAAGCTTTGTCCAGCAAGTGCGTCGTGGCTTCGCGCAGGAGGCGCAAACGTCAGCGCGGAGGCTGAATATGAGCTGGGGCCGCGACAAACACTGGGAACAGATCTCAACCCCCCCGTCCCACTAACAGCACTTACTTTCAGCAGCTTGCAGCGGATCTGCGCAGACACCATGTGGCTGTTGCGCAGGTTGCCGACCCGGAACATGAGCGTCAGCCTCCCGTCGCGCATGGAGATCACCGCGTGCTCGCTGAACATCAGCGTCTCGGCGCGCTTCTTGGGCTGAGACATCTTGATGAACATGCAGCCGATCAGGAAGGCGTCGACGATCGACCCGAGGATCGACTGGAACAGGAAGAGGATGATGCCCTCGGGGCACTTGTCCGTGATGTACCTGTACCCGTATCCGATGGTGGCCTCGGTCTCGATGAAGAAGAGGAAGGCCGAGGGAAAGTTATACACGTTGGCCACGCACGGCGTGTACTTGTCGTTGTGAGCCTTGTTGAGGTCCCCTCTGATGTACGCGATGCACCACCACATGGAGGCCATGAAGAGCCACGCGACCGTGTAGGTGAGGATGAAGATGAACAGGTTCCAGCGCCATTTCAGGTCCACGAGCGTTGTGAATAAGTCTGAGAGGTATCTGCTGGTTTCCCCGCCCAGGTTCCCATGCTGGACGTTACATCGCCCGTTCTTGTCCACGAAGCGCTGCCTCTTCCTCTTCTTCTCCGGGGGGGGCTGGTTGAACCCAGACCCGCTGGATGAGGTGGTCACTACCTGATAATCGTCCCCAAATTTCTTTCGAAGTGCAGACATACTACGATGCACGGCAGCGAAGGAAACAGCAGAGGAGTCGGTGGTTATATAAAAAAAAAAGGGGGGGGGGGAAAGAAAGAAAACAACAAAAAGAAGAAGAAGAAGAAGAAGAAGAAGAAGTCTGGCTTGTAATTGACTTGTGTCTCCCGCTCGGTAACACGGCGATAAAAGTGCGCTGCCTTCGCCGCCGGTTCAGTCCTGCGCCGTCCGCTTCCTGCTGCCGCTGCTGCCGCTGCGCTCTACAGCCATGAAGGACCGACACTGTGCGAGGAGCTCACAGACCCCGAGGACGGACGCCATACGACGGAGGGCGGCGACGCACGGGGATCCGGCATCCAGGCGCGCCGGTCGCAGTCCAGCTCGCACGGGGGCTCACCTGCGTCGCGGATCACTCATCGCCCGGGGAGTCGGCGCTGCGTCGACCTGCTCGGATCCGCGCTCGCAAAGTAAGTTCTCGTGCGAAAGTCCACGGTCCTCCGACGGCCCATAAAACGCCGCTGCCTTCGCGTAAACAGTCGCTGGAAACGGCGTCCAGGGCGACGCGTCTGCGTCTGCGTCTGCGTCTCCGTGCGCACACGCGGCGGGGTTGGGGGTGGCTCGGTTTCCAGTCCGGCCCTTGTGGTCCGTATACATGGGAGGCGGATTGCGTCCGAGCATATGACGGTGAAAAACGACGAGCCCGAGGGAGAAGATCACTGTCCCGGTGTCGTCATTTTTGGGTGCGCGCATGGACGCCGACTGCCGGGCTCTTCTCGGGCTCCTGTTCCGCTCTCTTAGAGCAGCGGCGACTGACCGGCCATGGTTCCGCGGCAGAGACCCACCAGATGCTGCTTTGGCCGCTTAGACCCTTCGTTCCCTTCGATTTCCCTGCGCGGCTCCTGCGCACTTCCACATCTCCAGTGATGCACTTCACTGTTGCCTAGTGGTGCTACAAAGACAGACGATTTGGAGGAGGAGGGAAGAGGGTTCGCCTCATTTGACAGGGGTGTTTTTTTTTTAGTTTTTTTTTTAAGTGATCACATATGCGAAGCTGCAGCCAAGATGTCATGATGCTTTTCCAATAATCACACCAAACGCCGCATTTTAGCCTCTGAGAGGAGATTGGACAGACCCTCTGTGTAACATCACCAGATTGGTTATTACATAATTGTAAATTGGGAAGAGAAAATATAACGCGTCATGAAGCGTCCTAGTTTCATAATGCCGGACAAATGTTTTTCCATCGTTCTGCCTCATTTTCTCCACAGTATATCCACAGTTGGATGAAAAGTTTTCCCATCTGCAGTGGATGTTAACACATGCACCTGGGACACCTGTGCAAACAGCCTCCGATGACCCCACTTTCCATCCCATGGGTGACTGCATTCACTTCATTCAGGGCTGCACAAGAGATCTTGACAGGGTAACAAGTTCTGTAGGGAAGCTGCTGACACTCGCAGCGAGCTGTATTATCTCATGCACGCCTCAGAAGTCATTCATCATGTTAGCGAGATCATGGCCACTGGGGAATACACCCACACCGTAGTTACCCAGGCTTACGCCATGTCTCTCAAACACACATGATGAGGAGGGATGAACAACATGCCACCACATCTCTCACACCTATACCCTCTCTCCGCCCCTCTCCCTGTCTCTTTCCGTCTTCTTCTCCTCGATGTTGTGATGTTGGTCTGCATGGCAACGTTTCTCCCCACTAAAAGCACAAATGTCACTTAATCAAGAAACCACGGGTGACTGTGACTTTGAAATTCACACGACGTTCAGTTTTAGCCGGAGATGGGACGTCTCAGCAACAAAGCAGTTTGCGGGTCGATTCGGTTCTGATCGTTTTCACCCCAGAAAGAGTCGTCATCAGTAGATAAATAAATGAATAAGCTCCTGGACCTCCTTATTTACGAATCAAGCTTATTGCTCCACAAGAAGATAGGGTTACTTGCATACTGTATAGCACCACACACAATCTCATGTGAATATGAACCATAGCTCCTTCTTACACTCTGATCATATCATGCAGTATCTGTTGATCTTTTAAATGCCAAGATCCTACTGTAGATGTCTGAAGTACCTTTTTTAAACCATTTTGGATCCATTGTCTGAGCTCACAGGGATCAATATGTTGTGGAGTCAGTCTGGTTCCAGGCAAAATCTACCTCTCCTATTACCCTGTAGCTCCCTGTGGTTTACCGCATGATATTCCATGCCCACTCTGAGCCCAGCATGCCCTGCTGTACAAAATGGTAGCTCTTAAAAACAGCACTAAGGCCTGACATAACCGCTTCCAAATGAATGATCACATGGCAGCACTGTGCAACGTTCATGTGCCTCCAAGTGTTGCCTGCGAGGCTCTGCGATAGAGTCCTCCAGAGGGGGACAGACAGGAAAAGACTTCCCCATCAGTCACCAGGCCGTCATAATTTCTAGGTGAACATTAGCTAGAGCTTCTGCAGGACTCTGTGCTTTTATAATGAGTACAGGGGGACACAGGTCATCCACCATGTACTCTGGCCCTCATTAGGAGGAAAAGGCTATTCACATATTTGCAGAGCAAAAATAAGGCTATTAGTTTGAACTGGCCAACAGCCTACCAGCCAGCCGGCACCCTGAGCTAGAAATGTTTAATTGCTGTATATCACAGATACACTCATTGAAACAGAAATTTTTCCACAGCTCTTGTCATAATGCCTGTCCTGCATGTACATTCAGAAAACGCAATTAACTTCAGGATGCAGTGGGCTGTTTGAAGACACAAAGTTTCCTCATTACTGCACAATGTTAAAACTTCAAGTTACAGAATTTCTCTATAACACCATTCATGCAACAATTAAAGTTAAAAAATATCACATTGATTACATTTAATTGGCAGTGACCAAACAATCCACCAACTGTCATCAGATTCAAGTGTTGCAAAGCCCGATTAGTAGGTGACATCACCTTTTTCTATCTAAGTCCCGCCCCCTTCACAGCAGTGAGCCGCTCAGGGAAAAAAGGAGAACAACAGAAATCTCTCCTGTGAAATAACCAAAACTGTTCTCACTTTGGAAGAAAATTGTGTGCCCATGTAGGACACTCAAGGTAAGAAGTTGATTAAGAATTCTTTTGTGATACAGTTGTAAAATGCATGTAACAAACCTGGTTACAGAAATGGGAAATAATAAGATCCCATTCCTATGTGGATTAATTTCAGGATCGGTAATAGTCACAGATGCAATTATACAATATAACATGTGGGGCAACGACATTTATGACACGTCTCTTGAATGACCGGTCACAAGAGAGGCTATAGAAACCTTTATTTGAACCATCATTCAAACATTCCTGACGCCACAGAAACACTTTTCTAATTCACACAGGCTTTGTCACTGACAGCTAAAAACAAAAAAGAGACTAGACGGAGGTTAAGGTCCGGGCTTGTTCTTGTCACACACCAGGAGGCAGCTGATGTGTAACACTGTGCACTAAATTGGAACATATGCAGATTAGCTCTTATCTAATAACGGATGGATTTGGAAAAGCTGCACATTTTGCTTCTGCAAAGTAAAAAAGGTTTTTCAGCACCATCTCCAGAAAACGATTGCCTTTACCACAATGAAACACCATCTCCCAGCACCATCACCGACCATTGTGCTGTATATGGTTGGCAGGTCTTCCAAGAGCGCATGTCAAACATCCTTCAGTCAAAGATCAGAAATACTTTGCTGATAGCCCGGGCAAAACCTGAGCGGCGGGTGGGTGGGGATGAGATTGATTTATTAATCTAATCAGACCAATGTAGGACACGAGATGCATATGTCCTCCTCTCTGAATCAGCTGGGAAAGCACTTGAGGTCATTCTCTGAGAAGATCACCCAATCACTTTAGACAATCTTCTCTAATTTTCCATCTTCCTTTATAATCTCCACAATCAGAGACAGAGCAGGGAAAACTATTGCAGCTTTAATGTTGGCTTTGATGGAAGCGGTTCATCCACCGCCCACTGCCCCCCACAAATTTACGACTTCCTCACTAAAAATTCTCTGTAATCTTATTTTGCTGCTACAATATTGATTTCTGTATTTTAAACAAACAATCCTCTTCTCATGAAAGACATGCGCTGCGATTTTCTCCCTGCAAAGATGAAGGGTTTAACATGATCTGAGGGCATGCTCGATGGATGCTGAAGCACTAACAGGCTTTCCTGCATGCTTGGCATGTAATGTGAAACCATGTGGTGGACGAGTAGCGCTGCATCTCGAAAGCAGTGATTCCATGGGGTACAGCAACTGGGTCAAAATATGAAGCCTCCAAGGGACACATGAGATTGTCAGCATCTTGTGGTAATCAAAGGACATTACAGCTGTTCATGAGTGACTGTGAAAGAAGCAGCAGCATTTAACCACAAACTGAACCCTAAACAGCGTCTGATAATGACACACAGTCACACAAGGAATTATTATAAACACAATCCTTTATAGGTAGACTTTAAAATCAAATGGAAATGGAAATATTATGGTAAAGTCTTTTGTTTTTTTCTTTCCCCAGCTGAAGCGAGACTCTCTTGGCTGTCGCTGTAGTCAAAAATAGCATCAGAACAGGAGTGCTGTGTGGAACCGCTCCTGGAGATTGATGATTGATTACTACACAATTACTGCTGAAAGCAGCAGGGCCCCTCCTCCTAATCACTGCTTTCTTTGCTAAAAGGAGATTATCACATAGGAGAAGCTTGTTAGAGCCACCTCTTCCCTGCAAATCAATAAAAATTACTTAAGAGATTGCAAGCATACATCAGAAACATCCCAGTTGAATCCCCAGGCTGACTCTGTACATTTGATGACAGGCACTGTACATTATTCTGTGTGTGTATGTGTGTGTGTGTGTGTGTGTGTGGTGGGGTGCCTCCTGTGGCAGTACATCTAACCCCCACTGAGATACCGGCCTCAAACCATGTCTAATTAAAGCTGCTTCTCAATGCAGGCGCTCTGGAAATTCAGTTGCCCTCAACAATTAAGTGCAGAGACTCCCGTCTGCAGCAAGAAGAAAAGGCACATCCAGAGAGTTGATTATCCCCCCCATTCTGCCTCTACTCATTATTGGATTTACTTAGTTGAACGAACCCCATATATTGAGCAGGGAGTTGACAGGCAGACCGGCCATACAATCAGACACACAGAAATAGAACAGAAAATGTAAAGCATCGAATTTGAAGTCAAGGCACAAAAGTGTTAAGAGCTTCTTGTAATGATGGTCTAATGGGAAATGGTTAGCGAGACAATCACATAACCAGAAGGTAAGAGGTTCCATTCCTGCTGCCGTGTCCTTAAAAGGTTCCCTGGTTAAGAGCATCAGCAAGATAGGTAGAAATGTGAGCTTTTGTTCCAGGTATACAGCGGCAGGGTGTTTTCACATTGCCTGGATTTGACCCTGAAATGCATTGCTGCCAAACATTTCTACATACATCAGAAATACCTAACTGCCATG
The DNA here is from genome assembly GCA_036023855.1 of Gadopsis marmoratus. Classification (NCBI taxonomy): domain Eukaryota; kingdom Metazoa; phylum Chordata; class Actinopteri; order Centrarchiformes; family Percichthyidae; genus Gadopsis; species Gadopsis marmoratus. The sequence continues at coordinate 7,592 of JAVQJF010080500.1, read as the reverse complement.
AACTGGCTCACTGTTCAGACGAAGAGGAGGGAGAGCACACAAAAGGCTGGAGGTCAAAAACTAAACAATGTATTAAATACAGGTATTTACAAAAAACTAATCAATGAGATGTGAACAGTGTGTAACATCAGTGTTGTATGTGAGTGGAGAAAAGGTGTAGGAGGATGTTGCGTGCCAAAAGAACAGCAACACAACAAAGCAACCAAAGCAGGAGACCATGGGGGAGTTCAGAGAGAGCAAAGCAGACAGACCTGGCCAGCTTTGCAGGCTTGCCAGCTCATCAGCCCAGGTGAAGCGGCTCAGTAATGACCTGAACTCTGCCAGCTTACTACCTGCAAGGGGAGGAGTACACACAAGCAGGCCAGGCAGAGAAGATACACGTTCAACTTCAAATTGAAGTATTGTTGCTTGTAAACTTCCTCATCACCAGCTACTTCTGGCTTTATTTCCTATCAGAAGCATCCAATATCACAGGGAGAGTTCATCTGCAGTGAACCTGACACACTCACGCTGCACCATCATGCTGCTGCCAGTGGTGGAAAGTAACTAAGTACATTCACTCAAGTACTGTACTTTTACTGTACAGTTTTGGTGTTCTTGTACTTTATTGTTTATTTTCATGTCATGCTACTTCATACTTCTACTCCATTACATTTCTGAGAAAGAAACGTATGATAAGCTTATGAAATACATATCAAAACCTCTTTTAAAAAAGCAGAGTCTGGTTGGGGCCCCTCGTCACATTTCAGATGTCTATAAGTTGTAAGCAGTTCCACCAAAAAGACATTTCTCCTCTAAACTTCTCACATGGTTTCATTTAAATAATTATTCAAGGCCCAAATATTTCAAGGTCCAATATTTAGCAAACAGCAAAGATTAGAAAGAGAAAAAATACTACACATCTGAACTTAATTTTTTCTTTTTTTTGTTATTAATCCTCTCACAACTTTCCAGATTTATCTTGTGATCCTTTGGAGGGGCCCCAACCCCTAGCTTGGGAACCACTGGACTAAACTACCTAACTGTGTATAAAGTACTAAAAAACAGCTTATGCTAATTTATTAGTCACAAGAGCCAAGTACTTTTACTTTTGATACTTTAGGCATATTTTGCTGATTAAGATTTTACTTCTGTACACTTTTGAATGTAGGTCTTTTACTTGTAATAGAGTACTTTTACATTGTTGCATTGAGATTTTTACATAAATTAAGGTTTTGAGTGCTTCTTCCCGCATTGGTTGCTGTTACAGAAAGCCACATAAAGAAGCTTGTCTTTGTATACATTGATTTAAACACATCAGTGACACATAACGAGGCTAAAATAACTTTACCTGCACTTCCAAAACTTGCATACAGTGAAAAGAAACTATGAGTCCGAAACACTAGCGAATGGTTAAAAGAGATAGTTTGAGCAACAGCTTTAGGGCTAAACTGACTAAAATGAGGGGATTAGACAGCATGTAATATGGCCCTTGGTCTCTGAAGACCCAAGGTCTGCGTTTAAAGGTTCTACATTTCCTAAGCTTAAATGAGCCCACACTTTATATAGTCGAGAACTGTGCAGCCTCCATGGTGAGAAGCTCCGATCATGTGCTACCTTTGAGCCACAGTGAGCCACAGATAAGGCCTCCATTAGGGCTATTATTTTAAAGCATCTCACCCCTTAATGGACTCCCCTGGCCCAGTCACAGACCAGCTATCTTATCCTCACAGGCCCAGTAAACCAGCCTGAGTTTTGCTGACAACAGGTGTGAGACTGTCTGAAATGGCAGTCAGGGCCCCTGCTGAGAGTGTGGTGAGGCGCTGATGTGTTGTCAGCGCCACAGCAACAACCATTAATGCTTCTGTAATGGCTACCTTGGAGAGGTTTAGCAATATGTATTAAGTATAAACCCTAAGTGAGGAAAATGAAAATATACATTATATGCAGTAAAAGTACAAGTTATTAAAAAGGGAATACATTTGCCCGTGTCCTGTAGAAATGCAAACTGCTTTTCTGCACTTGTTAATATAAACCAAACATCTTTCAGAAGTCCAAATCATTTTATAATATTGCAACGCTAAAATGATTAGTCGATTAAAGGTGTAGGTTGACATTTGTCATGTCTATGCTTTAAATGTGAAGCTATAAGAAGCAGCTGGTTAGCTTAGCATAGCATAAAGACTGGAAGTAGAGGGACACGGCTAGCACGTTGTTGGTTTTCTAACGGATAAACAAACAAGATATGATAAGTGAGGTTTAGAGTTAAGCTGATCATTTTTTTTATAACTTTCAAGAGAGCCAGGCTTGCCGTTTCCCTCCCGTTTCCAGTCTTTATGCTAAGCTAACCAGTTGCGGCTTGTAGCGTCATATTTAGCATGCAGACATGAAGGTGGTATAATCTTATCATCCAGCTCTCTGCTAGAAAGTTCTGCTCACCCCCCCCCCCCCACCCCAATGTTAAACTATACTTTTAATCAATCAGTCCATCGTGAGATGCAAGTTGATAATCAGTGATGATTGGCTCATTCAGTAATTTTTCAGGCAAAAATGCTAAACATTTGCTGCTTCCAGCTTCTCAAATGTGCGGATTTGTTGTTTTCTTTCCGTCTAATACAGCTTGTAAACTGAATATCTTGAGGTTTTTTGGAGTTTTGGTCAGACAAAACAACTATGTTGTTTAAGGTCTAGGAAATGGTGATGGACATTTTCCCATTTTATAGAATAAATCCATAATTAGTTGATCAAAATATTGAGAAATGAATGGCCAATGAAAGTAAGGATTAGTTTCAGCCCTTTTATATTCACAATTTGTGACAATGTGTCAATTAGATATACCCTCTTTACCAACTCCATTGCCCTCTATTGACCTTCTAGTTCTCCTTCTTTCTGAGCCCTATTCAAGAAGAGCAATTTTACCTCTCAGATGTGAACAAAGCCAGAATCACCTGAAAGGTCAAGCCTTCCTTGCTTACATGTACAGAATAATGAGGCGTGTCAGAAGTAACTTCATCCGCTGACAATGGCAGGCGCCTTTACAGATACTGGACAAAAGAGGAAACATTCATTAGAATGGATGTCTTATGGCATCCTGTTTCTGCAATTTACCACCTTTAAAAGCCCACACGCTGAAGCCTGGTAATGAGATGTACGGGGGGGTCTTAAAAGCTTCAAGAACAAGGTTTATTAAACAACTGATGCATTGGTGTGATGTGCTAGTGTTCACATTTTCATCAGTTGCTTGACACTGAAATTAATGCTAAATCTAAGTTCAGTCAAAGTTTGTGGTTAGTTTTTTTCTACAAAAAAAGGCAAAATGTACAAACAGATAACATCATCTTGCAACCAGTACATTGAAACATTACATTCCTATTTTAACACCATGCACTTTAAGATAATGAAAAACAAAAAATGTGTATATATGTAACACGAAAGAGGTGATTGAATTTGAGTCTGAATGCCGAGCAGGCCCTTGGCAAGGATTCAAGCAGCATTGATAGTATTTCACCATTACTTGTTCCCTCATGCATGCTCGCCTGAGGTCCTTTTGGTAGTCTGAGAATTGGTTTCGTGGGGCCGATGATGATTTCCAAAACACACTGCAATTTCAAAACCCAAAGTAAGTACTGGTTTTTATTACCACGATTCCAAATAAAACATTGCAATACCTCGTGATCTGTTTAGCATTCAATGTCTTTTTCTCTGAGGAGTGTTCAAGTTTCACAGCATCTTAGAAAAATAATTGGTTCTGTATGTACAACAACAACGGTGATAGAAACATGTTAACAGCATTATGTACAATAACATTTGTTTCCTCATCCTGATCAACAATGCAGTGAAAAGTACCAGTCACATTTGCTAATTGTATTGCAACTAAATTTTTGAACAAGCATTAATTTGACGGTGACACATTCATGAGATATGACAATAATTTAATATCAATATACAGTAGTTGTTTCTTTTATCGATATGAAAACAAAAAAACTTAACATTCTCCTTTTTGCAACACCAAAATAAATAAGTCATCTAAAAACCAATAATCCAAATACAAAGCTTTCTAAAGGCACACAACTATTCGGCTCCGAGACGTCGTGATTTTTTAAGATATTAAAAAGAATGGAGCAACTTCTTAGTAGCAGGAATCTGAAAACTTGCAGAATCTGATGAAGGTGATATGATTTTAGTAACGATGCCCTCAGACAGCCGTGATGATAACACAGCGAAGTTAAAGTGTTTCAGAATACAGTCGTTATTATTTAAAGATCACTTACATTCATTCAAAATCTATTCTATCTACTCAGGGAAGGGTCTCGCTTGCTACTTCCTTTCCCACAACCTCTTCTTTCATTTCTTCAAACAGATTGCATAAAATTAACTATAAATGAACATTATGCGATTGATTAAATCAAAAGGGAGGATTTTATAGCTGCACGTTTGTCCTGCACTCTATTCATTTTGTTTTAGATGAGTGGTTTTTTTGCCAAAACATCTCAAGAACTCCATCTTAACATCTAGAGGCCAACCAATAAATCGGCTGAGCTTGGCTAATCACAGATATATTATCTGCCCGTATGTTAGAAAATCGTAGTGCAGAAATGACAAAGATATGTTTGAGGTCATTTGAAAATAGTGTTACATAAGTTCAGTCCAGCGTAGAGCACTGATACGTAAACCGGCTTAGTACTTATTTTGTAGCAAATTTAAGGGATTCTTAAATGAACAGATATACACAATAGTGGCAGTAAAAGTGATGAGAATTAAAATTTCTGTTTGCCTTTAAAACCAAATATCAGCGTGCACACATAGCACGGATGTCAGATTTCTCAACTCTGAAATACCAACATGTGTATCTGATTCACAAATTCAGTTTTGGTCGGGCTCCGTTGACAAAATCCGGTTATTTGAATGTAACACAGACACTGATGTGGAAAGAGGATGAGCAGCAGTCATGACAACAGTCCTGTTTTCAGATTGTACCTACGATGGACACCAATGCACTGTATGCACCCAGTCAGAGGAAGGTCATTTGCAGCGCAGACCATCGCAGATCTATAATCTTGTTATAGATGCTCTCCATTTAATTGTTTGTCCAGCAGCTAAGCAGCAGTCTGAGCAGCACAGTGGATGCATGGCTAGCAGCGGTCTGACACAGCATGAGTGCTTTGCTTTCAGTCTTCTCCATACACAGAGCTCACACATCGCGCCCTCCCTGCTTGGACACGAAGCAGCTCGTCGTGTCGCCTCGAGGTGCAGGTTCAGCTTCTCTCAAAACCTGTGGCGAGCTGTCAAAGGAGACGCCTCCATGATAGAAGACACGCCGCTGCTGCCTGGGTCACTGTATTTCGCTGGCCAGGCCGTTACAGGAAGAGGCGTATGATGTGCATGGTTAAGAGCCACCTGGTGAGGGTGTGGAGAGACAGGACCTGTTAGGATGAGGGCAGAGTGGTGGTGGTGGTGGTGGTGGTGGGGAGGTGAGGTGAGGGATCAGACGCTCAGGGTCATGTTACGGAGCAGCCACTGCTGAGAGCGACTGCCGTTGCAGTCTCTCAGGGTGGGGACCATCTTGTCCTCCTCAGACGGCATGTCCAAACACTGGTTACTGTTCACATGCAGCAGGGTGAGTCGCTGGAGAGAGAGGGATGCAGACACAGTCAATTACACAGATGTAAACATGTACACATTAACGTACAAACTCTTTTTTGCTGCTAAATCAGCACTTTTGTCTGTTATGAGTTATTCAGTGTCGAAGTTTTTCCAGTTGTAATTTCCCTCAACCTGCCTCATACGCTGTACTTCAGCTCCTCTCTGGAGAAAGTTGAATCCACCTGGATGACTAAGACAAACCTTCACCGACACACTTCAACTATCAATTTCCCACATTTCACAAAAATACCTCTCGATCCAGTGAATGGCCTGAGCTTGTTACACTCAGTACCTGTTGCTGGAGCAGAAAAGAAAAAATAAAAGAAACAACAACAGAGCAGGTCGAGAAACAGTGAGAGTCATGCCCCTTACACAACACAACACAAAATGGGCTGCTCAGAGAATTGAGCTTCCTGTTGGTGAGAGACGTACATGTCATTGCCTCTTTATAGGAACGATTTCTCTGTGAATGACTGAAGCATCAAAATGTCAATAAAAAGTCTAGAAATAAGTCCTTTCTCTACTTCACAAGGACTGAAACCAACACCTAATGTTCATGTTTACAGGCGGTTCAAGTCCAGCACAGACTAAGGTATGGAGTGTGCACTGGTAGAGGTACCAGGTCAACTCCTGGGCACTGCTAAGGTGCCACTGAGCAATGCACCGTAGCCCAAACTGTTCGGGGCACCTGACTATGCAGCTGTGTGTGTGTAAAAAAAATTAAGAATGGAGTGAAAATGTTTTATTTCACTCACGGCGGAGTAATAAAATTAATTCTTCTCCTTCCTTTGAATCAAGAGCCAAGACTTTTTGTTGGGTTAGATCATTTCATATTTCACTGCTGTACATCTAATAAAGATCGCTGAGATTGAAAAACATTTTGTAATGCAAATAATTAAATAATTAAATGAATGATGGCTGGTCCTGGTTTCAGGGTTAGAATCAGGGTCCTGGTTTTGTGCATGCTGGCTCGCTGTCACACCTGAATATAATGGAGCCATTGTTAATGTTATTACCAACACCTTCAATCATCCTCTAAATGTTCATGATTGATAATTAATAAATACGGGCTTAACTGTTAAGGGTGGATTTAGATTTTAAATGGTTTCTGATGTCAAACATACCCTTTACGTTTGGAGTTTACTCCGCACCATGTCCTCACAACAAAATGCGCTCACATTTAGCTACTGCTCAACTCCACACATTGCCCCCTCTCCCCCGTCTGTGCACTGTTCTATCAACCAGAGAAGCTGGAAGACAGAGCAAGCACTTGTCCAGACCTGAAAAAACACACCTGTTGTGATGAGCTGAACTCAAGCGCCACATGAGCATGTAGCACAGAAATCTGTGGCTATCTGCCACGAAGGCTCCAGAGATAACACCCCCCACTAACAACTGGAAGAGATCTCTCAATGGCCTTGATTAACCATTTATGTTCACTCCCTCAGAAGTAACACACTTCCGCAATTTCATTCCTCACTCGAGTTGCTTTTCTGGTCCTAATGATCACATGCAGAGAAGTGGAGAAACTGAAGTTGGCCTGTAAGGAGAAGCAGAGCCTCTGCTGAGGACAACAATGCCATGAGAGAAACTGGGCAAATTATGTTAAAAATAAAATGTATATACTTTATGATAGGTGCTACTAAATGCACCCTGTCATCTTGGGGGTCACTTTCAAACTAAATAACTACAATTGTAGTATAACTACAATCTGCATGTGGCATTGAAACATGTACATTGGCATATTTATCTTGCAGTTGAGGCATAATTCTACATTAAAACAAGATTGTGCTTTGACTGTTGACAGGGGATATTCAGACTAATGAGCACACAGAGACGCTCAGGCCATGTTTGATCTGAAGCTATAAAACACAAGGACATTCTGCCTGGTTACAAAGAAGTGCGCACGAACACACACACACACACACACACACACACACACACACACACACACACACACACACACACAC